>JARJRE010000064.1:0-137313 GCA_030783385.1 Akanthomyces dipterigenus | reverse complement strand
CCCCCCCCCCCCCCCCGGGGTTGCAACCAGCCACCCTCCTTCGCCGCCGGGTCGCAAGTGCACAGTGACTGCACACACACTGACACTCTTGCCGCTACCCTTCTTGACAACGGTCCCGCTGGGCCGCTGCCGGGATGAGACATTGGGACATGGCACTGGCAATGTGCCAGCAAACTCTGAGCCAACCAAGAGGAAACCGGGTAAGAAAAAGCAACGACGAGGGAATTTCGACAAATGGGACAATGGCAGACAGAGACAACCGAGCAAGATATGCCGAGTTGACGTCGCATTTTAGACTGGGTGGGGACTTGCCTCGTTTTCTGTAGCTTGCGTGCTCAACACCAATGGTCTCAGAGTGTGCTTGACCGCCGTCGATGGTTGAAATTCCCAAGGTAAGTCGTGTAGATTGGCCCACCGCGGACACACCCGTAGACCACGGAGCTAGATTGACCTCCTTATCATGATCAGAACCTCATGAGCAGAGGAACAAAAGTAGCCAGACTGTTCGACTCGGAAGCAATTGAGGCATCAGATGATGTCTGGTGTGTGGTGGTAGTGTGGCGCACGTTCCGGCTGGGCGCCATGCGGCATGAACGGTGGGATGGGGCGGGAGGCACGGGAGCGCATCCCATGGCCCATGGGGTTCGTGGACGAGATGTTGACTTTTGTGACTATTGTAGTTATCAATGGTGGCCGTATTGAGGATGCGAACGAGGGTGGCCAGGTAATTTGGCGGTAAAATTAGGTTACGAGGCCTAGAAATCTCGGTAGTAGACAGTGTAGTCAGGCGAGCTTTGATTGTCAGTGGTGAGTCCAGCCATGTCATTCTGCTCTACCAAGGGCCGTTGCTGCACCAAAACTGTGTTACACTGTCGCGAGAAACAAAACAAAAGTATCCGTACTCGGCACAAGAAAAACAGTCCATGTCTCTGGTGAATCCTTGGCCAAGGCTCTCAGGGTCCCCGCGAAAAGAAAGGGACCTTGGAGGGGCGCTCCGTCCATCGACTGGTACGGCAACTCCCCGGAGCGAATGCAGCATGCACGTTGAGCTGGGGGCAGCCCCTGGATGGATGAATTGGATGTCTTGTTCGTCGTTCGTGGCGGTTAATCAACTGGGACGTGCAATGCTGGGCCTGGGGTCCGCTGGGGGGCAAGCATGGGGGGAGGGAGGGGGAGAGCGATTGCAGGCCAGGCAGGCCCCGGTTCACCGCATTTACATGATTACTGCCAGGACCGCGCGGCGCGCTAGCTAGAGGAGGACCCTGGAATGCGGCCGGTTCCTGTTCTTTTCTTTGCTAGGTAGGCAGCTGGTCAGGCCGGGGGAATGGATGGGCAGAAGCCGGTAGTTGTGGCGAGCATCTTGCGCGGACTGGTAAGCTGCTAAAACTTGAGCATGGAGAGAAGAATAAAATAAAATAAAAACCAACTCGTCTTTCGCTTCTAGCCCAAGTGGAGCGGTCGGCCAGCCTCTCCTGCTAGCTCCAGTAGGAGACGGCGCTGAAGGCGCAAAAAGGTGGCAGGTTCCAATGGCAGCGGTGGCCCAGTGGGTGCAGCGACTTGCAGCGACGAGAGCGAGCGGCCAGTTGGCAGTGGCTCGTGGGCTTGCCGGCTTGGTTTACAGTGGATAAGACCCGCTGGAGAGTTCCTGGCGAGCCCCTGTTGCTGTTGCAGTGTTCTGGCGCTGGCAAGGTACCACCGCTGGACGAGGAGAGGTACCTCGCCGACCAGGGTCGAGGTACCTGGCGCTCTGCCCAGTGTCTATGCAGCGCTCCCACCAACTCAACAGACCAGACGTGGCAGCAGGCGGCCTGTTTCTGACCGCCCAAGGTCACCGGGCAAGTCACTCCTTGACAGGAGTCAAGTCACTTTTCAAGACTGAAGCATCCAGCCATCCATCGCAGCTGGCCCCCCGTTCTGCCCACGCACCAAGGACCAAGGTCAATTTACAAGGTATCCTCGCCCATGCCCGCTCGTCTGCGCTTGCGACCGACCCATCCGTCCCTCCTCCATCCTCTCCTCCTCCCGTCCCTCGTCCTCCCGATTTACCACCCCATTCCAGTCCTTCTTTCTTTTGCGCCCATCCCGTCACCACGATCCCCCAACGCTGTGGAGTGCCTCCTTGCCTCGATTCTCGCATCCAGAGACACTTGCGACGACGATAGTTTATTTTCACTTCCTTTGCGACCAAATCTTGGCTCCGTCCCCGACGCGCGCGCCGCAACTGTCCCGTCAGCGCAAACGCTCACCTTGGCTTCACCGCGCAGCCCATCGCCAACTTTCCTCCGACTTGCGCTCCCCATTACCGGCCCAGCGCCTTCGATTGCGCTCCCAGACGAATTCGTATCCGCTTCGCCCCTGATCGCGATATACATTTCCGACGTTGAGAGGCGCCTACGCATGTGTGCCGGGCCTGGCTCCGTTGCTTAGGCTCACCGCAGCTGCGCTTTTCTCGTCGCTGTCGACAGACGGCGTTCCAGCCGTGATTCGGTCGCTATCGCTCGGCCCTATTTGACACAAAACGACCGTCGCAGTGCTGCAGAGAACAAGTGCGCATTCCAAAGACAACTTGTTGCTTCTTTGCGCGCTTCCACGACCCATTGTTCGCCTCTTCTGGCTTGCTTTTTTTCCTCCGACGCCTGCGTCAGACTTGCTTGTTTTTTTTCTGGTCTCGTTTCGCGACAACTAGCCCCCCCCTGCTCCATACCTGAACAGCAGGACCCCGAAAGCTTTTTGCACCGCTTGCATACCATCTCACCTTGCACCCCCGCCATGCATCGCCCCTTGCGCTCGTCAGCGGCCCGGCCGTCGCACTCAAATATGCCCTGCACCCCCGAGCCCTCCTCGACCGCTGTCGGCCCTGCCACCGCTCCGCCTCCTCCCCCTCACCAGTCGCCCGCCAGACCGCGATTTCGCCTTCGCAAACGAACAGCCTCGAATCTAGCGGCCCCGACCAAGCAGTTCCTCGCCTCCGTCGCCGCTGCTGATGTACCCATCCCGAGCATCGAGGAGCCTAGCGTGCTGGACGAAGACATGATCGACCCGGGGTATCCTTCCATCTCTGGCCACATTGAGCAAATCGACTTTTACCATTCCGCGCGACCAGCATTTTCCGGTCGCGACTTTTCGCCACCCAAGACGCCCCTGCCGGGCGTGGTGCCTCTGCTTGAGCCTCATCAGTTCCCCGACTGGTCCCTTGGCAGTACCCTCAGTAGCCTGGAATCCAGCCCAGACTACGAATCCAGTCGCCCCTCCACTGCGCGATCGACACAGACGAGCTCTTCCCTCTTTAGCAGATATTCGGTAGCCTCAGACGAGCTGAGCCAATGTGTCAGCCCCGAGACCGAGTTTGCCGACCGCTTTGGCAGCTTTCTCTCCGCCGAGGATGCGCATCGCGCCACCAAGCCCCGTTCCGCCTCCATCAGAACCAGGAAAGCCCCTTGGACACGAGCCATGAGCCATCACCTGTGGGCGACGTACATGATCTATCTGCAGGATCCCAAGGTGACGCCATTTCGGATCGGCAAAAGTGGCATTCCTCCCCACGGCGTATGTCTCAGAGTCGCCAGAGAAGCAAAGCGAAGCTGGCGACGACCCAAGCTTTCTGCGCAACCCTTGAGAAGTCGCAACTCGACACCGACGGCATCGTCTGTCCGTCCTGCCTCCCAGTGGCCCCATACCTGCGCTGCCACCCGTGGCCATTTGCGCGAACTGTGCAAGACGAGCACTGGTTCAGCCGCGCGCATCAATCGCTACAACGCCAACAGCCCGACACCGTTTGGCAGAACCGCCAGCCGCTTCTGGAACCGCCGCTCTGCACCACCAAAGCAGCAGCACTCTGTTTTTTCCGGGTCCGAAATGGCCATGTCTTTGAGCATGAGCACAAGCGAGTCTATGCAGCCCTATGGGCCATTGGCACGACTGGGCGCACTGCGATACGACGAGAGCTCTACCGCTCCGCCGCCGCCTTCTCTCGACACTGAACCTGCACCTCTTCTTGCAGACAGCGCCTCGCTTGGCTCTCCTTTTGTTGTCAAGAGCTGTGGTCCTAGCGTCTCTGGCACCCTCGGGGATCATTTTGGTCTCGCCGAGGCACCCGTCCGCCAGAACCAAACCGCCGGAGCCCGGAACCGTAGCCTCGGGTCCCCAGCCAGGCTAGTCCAGAGCAAGCCCAGTTCCCAGAAGCGGCGTCAGGCGGTGCTGGAACCGCGCCGGCGCAAGCGTCCCAGCCTGGGCAACGACTTTTGGACGGACCCGTCTGACAACCATGGTGGCAGTTCGCCTGCTTTTGCCGAGTTTTGCTCCACAGCGTCGCGCGATCGCGATGGCCTCTTTGTGCCACGCGCCAACCTGCAGCAGCTTTTTGACAGCGCCGCTTCGCAGCCAGCCGGTCCGCTATACTCGGCCCTCAGCGGCCCCATGACCTCGCAGCCAACGCTGTACGGTGGCCCGGCCGCGCGCCTAGGCTCGCCCTTTGCCACTACCAGCACGAGCCAGTCGTTTCCGAACCGCTTCTCGAGCCCGGGCCGCATTGAGATGAGTGCTCTGCGCCGACCCTACGCTACAATTCAAGAAAGCAATGCTGGTGAGAGTAGCAAAAATAACAATTCTTTGGCGGATCGTCTGGCGTACGTCGACGAGCGTCTTCGATCCATCAACCGTCCTGAAGAGGAGCTCCGCCGCTCTCAGTCGCCGCAGTAAGAGAAACCTACTGCTGCCGGCCACGAAACACACATACACACGCGACATTCACTACATACCCACCAATTTAACACATGACGATTTGACGCACACCATGGATATATAGACTTGCAGAAAACGACCATCTGCAATGTACCTCGATTTTCTTTCCCCAACCATCTCGACAAGATAGGACTTGTTTAGCAACCAGTCCTGTTCTACTTACAGAAGAACTGCTCTGTCCGTTTTGGTGTTGCCATTTTGTTTCGAATTACTGCAAGATTTCGACGGCTACTGGGCAGTGAAGGACGAGGCCCACCTTGATGATATTTATGACTTTAATGACGACACTTTTTTTTTTCTACACGAGCGCTTTGCTGTTTATTTGGATTGCTGCCTTGCTGAGCTTTTTTTCTGCTTAATGTGCAGCATGCTACCTTTGTCAGCCTCAAGCAGCTCTATCAACTACTGCTGCTTGGCGGTTTGGCAGATGCTCTTTTTTTTTTCAATCGGGTTTATTTTCCTTTTATTATATACTGGGAATCGGGGAAAGGACAAACGGCAGGAACCGGCAAACAAGACTGCTTGACGAGGATTATGATGTTTACGAGTTTTATTGTTCTTTTTGTCATCTTTATTTATTTATTCTGCAATGGCTTGACAGATACCAGGAAGCACATTACGGAACTGTACACATGTGAAACTAAGGCTTCTCGATTCATTGTGATGTAGACGTTGCGACCATACCGTCATCTCGTGCAAAGCGTTTTGCTGGGAAATCTCTACCGTATCGCCCCCTTCGGAGCACTCGTGAGGAAGAGAGATGAGCAGGTGATTATTTCCGAACGCTCCGTATTCTTTCAAAGGCGATGTTATATGCTGACGGTGCCGGGTACAATGCGCTGCTAATGAGGTAGATTAAAGACAACGTGACTGGCTTGACGTAGGTGACAATCTTAAAGCCCGCCATCTCGAGAAGCAGAGAAATGGTGCAGACTGATAGGAGAACTGGCGTGGATGGCAGTAATTCCTGGCGAGCCCAGCGCAAGTCTGGACTGGCTCGAAAGACGGTCTGCATATGGACATCGAGAACCAGGCGCCCGGCAACGACCAGCAACACAAAATAGGCTGGGCTTATCGAGAGTTGCGGGCATCTCGACAATGGCTGCAGGCCCCAGTGGAAGCCGAAGACGGACTGCAGCAGCGGCGATGAAAGCAAAATGTATCGCGATGTCCTACCAGTCTTTATTATAGAGAGAAAGGCAGCCTGTACGGATGCATGTCAGTTTTCTTCGGTGCAGCGTATGCCGTGAGCGTGGATCACAAGAGAGCATTACCTCGTTGGCTGCCGTCAGTATCGGCACCATGCTCGACCAAGGATACGGCACAATCAGCGTTAGGACGAAGCCTACTGAGCCCGTAAAGATGGCCATGCACGACGCTCGCATCCACGGCACGTCGAAACTAGCCAGGTTCTTGCCATATGTTTGCAGCGTGCCCCCGGAAATTCTGACTACATGGACGGGCTGGGCTGGTCCGAGTGCGTCGACAAGACGTCCAAGCAGCAAATAGAGCAGGAGCCCCAGGATTGGCAAAGCCACCGGATGGTGAAAGTGCAGCATGGCATCGTGTGATTGATACACCATGCACAGCGATGCGATGGAGGCGAGAAGCATCATGCGCTGGCTCACATGGTAGTGAAACCCGTTGATGAGCCTGCGGTGGAAGAAGCGCACGACGAGCAGGGCGTCGACGCCAGTCTGCAGACCAATCGCGAACCAGACGTCGACGGAGGCAAGCATCGCTGAGCGGCTTTTGCCATGGCTGCTGGGGGCAGGCGTCGATGCGCGTTGCAAGACGTGGGGACTTTGTGGCGGAGATGAAGTTTAGACCAAGGCGGGGACGGAGAAGATGGCCTGCTTTTCTCGGTCGGACAGGCAGAAGCAGGCCAGTATGGCGGTGCAGATTATGAAGGCAACGGTTCCCGTAATCTCGAGTAGCCAAAAGTTGAGGAGGCGGCGGTTGGTGATGACGGATGTAGGAGACGAGGGCATTTTTTGTTGTGGGATGGGTTTGGAATGAAGAAGGTCCGACTATTTTAAATGGCAAAAGACTGTTTGAAAAGTAAGAAAAGCATACAACCTGTGTATGCTTATTTTATAGAAGCAAGCTCAGCACCAGTCAGGCTGCAGTGTCAGGGCTAGAGACGTCGTTACTCGACATGTGCAGGTAATCCACATGTCTTTTCCAGGAAATTGGTGCTTTTCTGTACCCTCCGAGGTAAATTCTGGATTTATTTTATTTATTTCAAAAAAAAAAAGTGTGGGCTTGTACAATCCACCCAACTGCATCTTACCGGAGGGGCGCACACTCGCAATGCTGCCCCAAAGCAGCAACTCGTTCTTCTTGACATGACTGCGGGGGAGTATCGCATGTCGGGCAGTTGTGTCACGGTCTTGTATATATTGACACTGCGGCTGACAGAGCGGCGAATCCAGAGGAGAGGCGAGACACCATTTCTGATGCGGCTCGGACAGAGCCTCTCCGCATGGTGTTTCACGACCGAATATAACAAGTGAGTGGCAAAACGAGCCATTTGACTAACAGAGGTAGGCATTTGTCCTTCAACTAATTTGACGAGGCAGAAGCAGATGTTGATTTTTGAGTTTGTATATATTTCGTTCTTTACTTGCTCTTCGCTTCTCTGCTCTTCGCTTCTCCGCGCTTCTGATGTTCTAGCAATTCTTTCTTCTACTCTAGCAAACAGCCACCAGCATCACATTTAACACGGCTGCAAATGCACAGCACAAGGTCCTGGCGCATCACAATAGATGCCGATATGTCTCGGGTGGGCGACAGCTTTGCTGCAGAAGGACGGAAGATTGGCAACCTTGTACTCGGCGATTAGTCAAGGAAAAAGAAGAGGAACAAAGTACCACAGCCATGCTACACAATGATTTCTAGCTGTCGAGTATGAGTGATTTATACAACTAGAATACAACGGCTGCTGTACAGAAAAGCTCTGCCTGCCTGTGTATAAATTATGGCCGCTCGGCCTGGAGCATCCGCCATTTGTCTGCCATTGTCCTTTGCAGTCTGCCGGTTTCCATGGGCAAAGCGCTCACCAGGCTAAATAATTGTCGGCCACCACTTCTTGCAAAGAAATCTACATCCTATGCTATATATAAAGTAACCGCCGAGAAGATGGTGCTGGATCCCGTCAGCAGCCACGACTCAAACTACGAGCCCGGTCATGCCCAAAGCCTAGAAACGAGCGGCTTCGCATTCCCACCACCACTCATCGAACGCGACAGCGCCGTCGGCGGCGGCCGCAAGCTCGTCGTCGGCACATGTGTATACTCTGCCGCCGCCTCCAACGCGCGGTACTCTTCCGCCCATTCCCTCTCCCACTGCCTCGTGTCCTCGTCACTCTCACCATCCCCCTCCTCATCCTCATCCTCCTCCTCCACCGGCGGCGGCGGCGCCAGGTCCAGCATCGACCCCGTCTCCGCGGCGCGCAGCCCGCTCGCCGCGTGCGGACACGGCCCCTGCCCGACGGCCGCGCGGTGCGAGTGAAAGGAGCACTCGCGAAAGCCAAAGGCGCGCTTGTCGCTGCGCAGCGCGTTGGCGGGGATGCGCAGCTGCGGGTTCTTGAAGCGCATGTCGAGGCCCGCGCCGCGCATGCTGCGCACGTGCGTGGCATAATCAGCCTTGAACTCGGGCAGCGCGTCCAGCATGCTGTGCAGGCGCGCGGGGTCGCACACGGCCGACGCCGACGAGGACGAGGAGGATGCCGTGCGCTGATGAAGGCGTCTGGCAGATGCTGCTGCCGTCGTGGCGGCGCCTGCGTGGTTGACGTGCCAGGCGACCGTGAGGGAAAAGGCCACCATGGCGACGGCCCAGCGGCGCAGGCGCACGGCGTGGCGCGCCTCGCACCGCGTGTACAGGTAGGCAATGACGCTGGGCGCAACGTCCCAGTCGCGGCGCAGGTACAGGTCCTGGATGGCGTCCATGGCGCGGTCCTGCAGCGCGGGCAGGCCGAGGTGCGCGGCAAAGAGGTGCAGGCGGACGAGCGCCCAGTGCAGCAGCTGCGCGGCCTCGGCGCCGTCGCCGCAGGCCAGCGCGGCCGTGTCGTCGAGGAAGGAGCAAAAGGACGCGGGCGCGTGCAGCCACTCGACAAAGAGGCCAAACATGGTGGTGGACTCGCTGGGCAGCCAGAGCGTGATGGGTCGATACGTGTGCAAGCCGTCGCCGTCGCCGTCGCCGCCGGATGAGGACGAGGAGGACGGCGAGGCGCTGGGGGAGACGGACGGCGACGAGCGCCTCTTTTGCTGCAGCTGGTCGCGGAAAAAGGGACTCGCGGCGCAGAGACGGCGCCGGTCGACGACAAAGGCCTGGCGTTTGCGCCCGACGAGCACCGTCGTCATCTCGCTCATGGCCGGGGAGCTCTGGCTGCGCGCGTGCGACGACGACGACGGCGCGGCGGTGACGGCGTTTCTTCCGAGCCAAGAGGCAGAGCTGGCGGCGGCGGCCGTGGCGGGCGGCGGCGTCGAGTTGGAGTGTTGGTGGCCGCGTCCGCCGTGGATGCGGCCTCGGGTCGCGCCCGTTGTGGCTGCCACGGCGGGCTTCTTTTCCGGAATCAGGGCCCTTTTCCGAGTCTGGTCCGTTTGTGCGTGCATGTCCATTTTTTGGTTGATTCTTTTGTCGGGTCAACCGGGAAGAAGCTGGTGGGAAACAGCTGCTATATGTTGAACAGAAAGACGCAATGTTGGTCAATGCTCTGGAGATGAAACGGCCCCAGGGAGATGCACAGCAGCCAAAGCTGGCAACTGCTCCAACCACTTGTTTATTATTTATTGATGCTGGTGAGAAAAAAGAACTGGCCGCTCAAGTCTGGCCGAGCATGAAAGGGCTTGTTGGACGGCGTTGTGGCTGCTGGGCAAGTAAGTCGTCGAGTACCAAGTGTTGAGAAACTGCCCGCGTAAATGAAGAGAAAAAAAAGGGCAAAACGAAAATTGCCGGATCCTGAGACGATCGCCATATGATCATCTCGTGGTCATGGAGGACTACTAAATATGAGAAGCGCACAGACGATGTTTTAAAAACAACACAAGCAAGGGTGCCCCATGTGCGCGCCAGAGAGCTCTTTCGTGCATTACCGAGCACGGCGGGCATGTCCTTGAGCGATCAAGGAGATGCGGGAAAACTGACTGGACGGACCCTGGCACTTGCTTTTGGATGCCGCACCATGGACGCAGCGCAGGGACCAACATCTGGCCTTTGTTCTCCCACCTGATTCCTCGCTGTAGTAGTAGTAGTAGTAGTAGTAGTAGTAGTAGTAGTAGTTCCCGAAATGTCTCACGGTCCACACTAGCTTGCTTACAAGAGCGGGGGAAAAATTGCAGGGCAAGGCTGCTCACCAGCTGCCGGCGTACAGATTGGACAAGGCTGGGTCGTGACACATGGGCCGCCACTCTGCCGCTGGCGAGGCTTGCATGCATAGCGGCCATGGTTTGAAGAAACAAGACTAGGTGCCATGTTCCTTAGTCTAGCATTACACACATGCAAGCCACGCTGCTGCCATGATTCTCATGTACCAGTAGCGCGGGCACCTCTGTGCTGCTAGAGCGGACAAGGACAATAGTCCGGGCGGACCCTGGTGTATTCTCGACAAGTCTGGTCACTGGAGGAACAGACCATTCTCCATCAAGGCTGCGACGTGCCGAAACCTGTAATCGACCGTCGCCACGGGCCGCCGTTTGAGGGGTCCAGCAGGGTTCCGGGGTTGCTGTACGCCTGGTGGTGGTTGGGTTTCGCCAGTCCGGGTTTCATCACGGCCGTTCATGACACTCTCAACGGTCGAGGTTTGCAACGCAAAGTGTACAGTGGGCAAACGCGATTGGAAACGATTGGCCCAACAGCGCTGGTTGATGAATGGTACGATTGCTTCATTTATGCTCATCTCGCTTGAGAGTTTACACCATCTTGCGATTGCCGACAACTCCCCCCTTCAAATAGTAAATTTCCTCAAGCACCCCCCTTCCCCCAATAGCCCCCCCAGCTACATTTCGGTTGCACCCCCTGCTCGTGTTGTCGAGAGACTTTTCTGTACAGGGATATGCATGCTCGCCAGAGCCCCCGGTCATCAAGAACGCCCAAGGTGCGTCGGCCTACCCAGCAGCATCCAAGAAATACGCCATGCAATGGTACGCTGCCACCTGCTGGCCGGCAGTAGCAGGGAGTGCCAACAAGAGGCAGCTCATTTACTGGCAGGTCGAAAGACATGATGATGTAGTCTTTCGGCAACTGACCACGGACCTCCCCACCTGTGCTTTCGATTATGCATAATCGGATCAACGTGATACATGAAATAGCGCGTGGCAATGCAACGTGCAATAAGCAAAACCAAGCAAGAAGGTACAGCATGAAATTCGTTTCTATAGAATGGCGAACTCCGAGTATGGCGGCCGCACGGCTAGCACTAGGCATGCAACCCGTCTGCCTGGCTCAGCGCCAATCCTGGGGATTGATGCCGCGCACTATACATGGGCTACTTGGCCTCTAGCAATCCCAAAACACTAGACCTACTAAGCTAGGAAACTCCCATCTCCACACAGTCTTTTTACCTTAGGTGAAGATTCGGATATCCTTGAGCTTAAAGTAAAATCCTTTAAAATCGCGCGGGTTCTTGGCAACGTAGTCGATGCAGCTCGCCGCGCCCGTAATCTTCTTGCAAGTCGGTCCGTTTTTGCCGTCGGCCGAGAGCTGCGACCAGAACAAGTCGTTGCCGGGGGGGTTGCCGCAAAAGGGCAGCGTAAAGAGCAGCTTCTGCTTCGCAAAGGCCGTCTCGGTGTCGCAGCCCGACCTCGTCAGCTGCACAGACGGTGTCCCCCAGGAAGACGTGTCGGGGTGCGCCGAGCCAATGTTCCTCGGAGCGGTGCCGGTAGGCCACGTGTACAGCTTGATCGTGCCGTTGTTCCATTCAAGAGCCTCTGCGGAGCCAGTCAGCAAAAGTGAGACGCAGTAATAATCATCGTGCCAATGGGCTTCATTGCGCTTACGGACGCCGCCCTTGGGAGATCCCCAGATGTTGTTGCGCGTCTCTTCGGACTGGCAGCCCTGGTACTTCCACTGGTGGACGTTGTCGGCAAACTCGTTGTCGCAGTTGCCCGTGACGAGCTGCGCGCCCTGGGCGGACTGGTCGAGGGTGCAGCGGCCGACGACGCTCTCGGGCCCGACGTGGAGCGCGGGCTTGTTGGCCGGGTGCAGGTGCCAGCCCTCGTACATGTCAATCTCGCCGCCCATGGGCCAGTGGCCGTCGCCGAGGGACCAGCTGCCCTTCGCTGTCAGTTTGGGGGGGCGTCTTTGCTGCCGTGTGCATGCAATCTCTCTCTTCTTACTAGGCTGGCCAGCCGCCGCAGACGGGCTTGGGCATATGGGTGAACCGGGTGATGATCAGGCCGTGCTTGAACCATGCCTTGGACTGGACGCGGAGCGAAGGCCGGCCCGGTCCGTCACTCGGTAGCACGGTGGTGTGATCCACGCCCAGGTATACACGGCCGTTCTTCACCGAGGCAAGTCCCTTGTTGACGGCGTTTGTTCTGTTCTGGTACGTGACCCAGGACCAGTTGTCATCAGGCTGGGTCGGGACGGTACCGGTCTTGGGGTCTCTGGTCAGCTTCCGAATACTGCAACGTCTTCCAGGCATGCATCCACGTACCGTCAAAAAGTCAAACTCGTCGAGAAAGTTGGAGGCATCGTAGGTCTTGGACAGCGTATAGTTTTGACTCGCCACGCGGCCGGCGACAGTGAGCCCTGCAACAAGGTACGAAACAATGGAAGGCATGGTTGTGGTTGCGATTTGGACTTGTCCGATGGTTTGCGTGTCAATGTCGGCATCGCAGCGCAGTGTCGTCTATATATACGTTTTGACGCCCTCGTCACATTTCCATATACCGCCTTTGCGCAGTGCGGAGCTTGCGTAAAAGGTCCAGCCGTCTACGCCGTGGACCATATACACAACGGCCCTTTTGTGGTGCTTAATAGCTTCTGCTATTCAGCAGTACGGTCCTGATTGTATTCAAGCCAGGTGAGTTTGCCTTGGCCCTGGTCCCGCCAACAGCCAAGGTTCATGTCAGAGAGCGGGTAGCGCAACGAAAGTCGGAAGACAGATTGCAGATGGATAGGACGACCAACAATGAAACGACTCTATTCATCATTGAAGAGAAAATAAAGTATGGCTCTTGCGCAGAGTGATGAGGCTTGCGCTGCGATGATGAGACAGATTGGCAGCTACTTCTACAGGTAGTGCTGAAGAACCAGTTCACGGCAGTAACGACGGCGTTGGTGCATCCCGAAAGATGCAAATGGGTAATTCCTAATTGCCAAACGAAATGACTGATCTTTGCGCACTGCAAGTACACACTGATATTGCGTTGGCGTAGAAGCCAGCGCACAGATATACCCGGTAGCACCATCACCGACTAGCTCATTGTGCTTTCCTCATTTCTTCTATAATATGCTATTAGCGATAGAATTTTGGCTCAGCATACCCGCACTCTGATATTGGCAATGCGCGGCTTGTTCTAGAGGCGGTGTATAGTCGCCCGCTTTTTACCTTGACAAAAGTGGTCATCAGCCTTGACAAGTAATAACGCTGATGATAATGGACGAGGACAACAGCAAAGCAGCACCTGCAAGGGGGTTGATAAATGTAACTCCTCATATCTCTCGCATGACTCTTGGTGCACGGAACTCGGCTTAGCAGCCGACTCTCGGTTTTTGCGCTGCAGAAGCATGGAAGTACTGCTGCGTGCTGAGTCGGGCTGTAAGGAGTCGTCACCACATGATTCCCTGCGACACATGCACCATAACACTCGGCTGAATCTTTTCTCGTGGATGCTCAAGGGAAGTGAATGACTTGTCAGGAAAGGAGTTTGATAAGCTGTTGTATGACAAGCGGTACATTACTTTTCTCCCCGCGCATCGCTCTACCAGCGGCTACATTGCACACTTGTTCCTTTGCGCTGCTAGGCCAGCATCACGAACCCACTATACGCCCTCTGACACAGTGCTTCTACGCTGTAGGACCCTTCTACCCATCCACTGAAGTCTAGTCTTGAATGGAATATAGCGAGTGCAAAACCTATTCTTCTACACTCTGCGTATTTGATCCTATGTCTCTGGTCTGCTCTCATGCTGCTGCTGTGATTTGAAATAGATACCCTTGGCGAGAGGTAGGACGTGGTGACGCCAAGAGAGTACCGGGTTCATCAGCTTCCTAGGACGGCATGGTGGTTGACACATTCTGAGCGTCTTGTTGGGACCCAACAACGCAGAGACCAAGGATACTGGGCACCGAGAACCAAGCAAACTGATGACTTTTCAACTCCCGTCGTCACTGATGGCTTCGTCTCGTATTTTGACAAACTCCACCCCAGTTGCCCGTCTGCCCTGGCACAGCACCGCAGCCTTGCATTTCAGTCTGCCCCTGCATGGTCCCCTGCATATCTATCCTCCACGGCGGGACTTGCGCAAAGTTATGCGCCTGGCACAAATACAGCAACGGAGTGATGCACGGCGGGGCGCAAGAGCTGTGAGTTGTGCAGAGTTCCTCAGCCCAGTCGATCCAGCGTAAAGTCATCAACTTGCATCATCATACCATACATACGCTTCCACTTTTTCCTTTTTTTTTTCCTTCTTTTTTTCTTCTTCTTTCCATCATGGCATACCCCGTCCTCCGTAGTAGCAGCTAGTAATCTGTCTTCGCCTCAGTCAGGCCACTCCCGCGAGCGAGCCACGAGACCCTTGTTTCATGACTCTGTGCTAGCGTGACTTCTTTCTGCCCTGCAACGCCCGAGCCATCTCTCCGTAATGAATCTAATGGATGCTCGCGCGTCACTGCTGAGAATAGCACACAAGACTGCATGGGTGCGGGGAAAATGGCGTAATCCATCAAGCCATTCCCTGCAAGAACTCGAGTATTCGAGCCGAATGACACAAAAGCGGCGTGCAATTGCCGACGACTTCTTGGTTCTTGATGTAAGCCGGCGGCGTTGCGTGCGGGTGCCTTGCTACATGAACCTGTTTTTTTTTTTTTTTTACTTCTTTCCGTGGACATGACTTGAAAGACCCCCTACTCATCGTTGCTTCTGCCACATAGAGTCACTCTTGCATTTTCATGCCTTGGCAATCTTGGTACCCAGGAAGCGGCCCGCGTTTGGGCCACGCATTACCACTTACACGGCGCGGCATGAGGCCAGGCAAAAGGGTTCTATTCCGCCAAACTACACAACACCGGCACGAGTACACGCTACGTGCAAGCATGCATATCTGGTAGCAGCGTAGTCTCTTCTTTTCCTTGTCAAACCGTCGGTTCCGCCCGGTCAGTGCTCGACTTTACAAAACGCGCACGCATACAAGCACCCACACACCACCCACAACATCACCATACTCTCATGGACGGACCATTGCGATGGATTACCAAAAGAAGAAAGGGCAGTTATTCTCGCACGTGCAGAGTAATTTCTCGGCATTTTCTTCCTCACTACTCAACGACGTAGCAGCGCCATCACCCTGGATTTTTACAACGCCAACGTGTTTCACATCCGTCCGCCTGACAAAGAATCCCCTTGTCAGCCTCCGTCTAGCCCGTCTCCCTTTCATCTCGTCAAAAACCAGTGGCGTAACTTGCATATCTTTATCTTGGTTGCCCTCTCGCATGTTTCCTTTTTTTTTTTTTTTTTTTTTTTGCGTTTACAGTATTACTTTGGGGCATGCTACGACCACTGCGCCATCGTCAATGTCTGAGACGCGACTACTGTACGTACTACCACCATGGGACGGACGCCAGCAATTCTTCTGCTTGGCTGTGCACAGTGTACTGTTATTGCAACTTGTAAATCATCATTCCAATACTAGCAATAGCCACTACACCTCAGAGTAAGCCCATTTTCCCATCAAGATAATCAAACTTCGTCACCATTCGTGGTTCTTTTGATGCCCAGTTTGCGCCACAATATAAGCTAGTAAAACAAATATGAAAGGAGCACAAGACGAAAAGTAGTCCCAGTGTCATTATTTCTCCCGGAAATGTGTCGTTTCAGTAGTCCCATGCCCAAAGTCGCCGCAACCACAAGTGAGCACTTCGTGGGAGCCCTCGACCATGAGACTAAACGACAGCCCTTCTGTAACCCTTCCGGTGGGCGATATGCAACGCCCAGCTCCAATCAGGAAACAAATGCATCGTGAAAAGCGCAAGAAGCAATTATTCGATCGGTTCGTCGCTCCATGGCCTGCGCCATGCGCCACGCCATGCAGCATGCAGTCAGAGTCTCACCATGTCACGCGACAGGGCAACATCGCCTTCTCCTGTCCCCGTCGCATGTCCTTTGCAAATCAACCATCCGCATCGATGGCTGACCATCTCTCCGGCCATGATGCTCCGACTAGTCCGTGCCGTCCGTCTGCTCGTCCACATCCATTTCCGTACCTGACTGGTTGCCATCGGCATCATCGTCATCAATCTCGATAGACTCGGAGCTATTCGTCTTGCTCGTCGCCTCATTTGCCGTCTGCACTGGCGCCGTGTAGGATCCAGCAATCGACATGGGCATGGGCCGCGTGGTTTCACCAGCCTGCATCAGCGCGCTTGATTGAGAAACCACCGGCAATGTTGCAGACGTCGAGGTCGTCTCCGTCAGATCGACAGTTCGAGGCAATCCCGGCGCATTGTTGTCCGTTTCGCCAACAAGTCTCCGTTTTGGCGTTCCCTGTCTGCTCATGCTGTCGCGCTCTCCTGCCGACATTGAAGTGTCTCGGGCCTCGGACCTGGCCCCGTTTCCTGTTGAATAGGGAGTGTCATCGACTTCCGAGAAGGCCCGCTTTCCTGTCGATGCTGGTGTGCCTGGACGGCTACTGAGCATGCGGACGCGCTCATCCTCGATTTCCGCTCTCGACCGCCGCTCACGAAGTCTGATGCCGAATTTCTTCCGCGTCATGCTCTGCTTGTTGTTGAATAGGTTCTTGACGCGCGCTATTTCAGCCTTTTGGGCTTCTGCCGGCAGCTTCATCGCTTTCTTCATCTCCTCTGCAAATTTGTGCTCGACGATTGCCATTGCTGTATTGAATGCTTGGCGTGAGTTGGCATCAAGATGACCGTACGGATCCTTTGAGCTTGGCGATTGTTGCGGCGAGGACGGCCTCGCGGAGGGGATCTTCCTTGATGTGGCTACCGTCGGGACCTGGCTGTTCCTATCTTTGTTGGTAGATACATTGGGAGTAGACGATCCCTCTCCATTGACCTGACGCCTCGTCCACACCTCATCAGCATCCTTGAAAAGTTTCATTAATGCATCGGTATGCTCGTCTGTGTAGCGGCCACAGACATAGTTGCGGCTGTGATACATCAGTCCACCGCCTCCAACAAACTGCTGCCCGCAAAACACGCAGAATTCATTTCCGAATTTCCCAGGCGGCACTGGCAACGTTCCGCAGAGGCCGCTTCGTCGGTGCGCCAGCAGCGCCTTAAGCCCTCCGCAGGGACGGTTGCAGCGCTCACAGAAGGCGATGCCGAGCTTCATTATCTGTTGGTCAGATGGAAGGTCGACTGCGGACCTTGGCTGTTGCGGCGCCCGCGGCATCACGGCCGCGGACGGTACAGGAATTGGATTTGCCGTGGGAATCACTTTTTCTTGCCGCGGTGGACCATTCCCATTCCCGGTCACGACATCGCGCACATCGTACCCCAGACGCTCTGCCCTCCCGAGGGCGTTGACGAGGTGCTGTGCCTGAATAGACTCAAGCCGCAGCGCAAGAGCCTTGTCCAGAAAGGACGGACTAAACTTGGGAAGCAGAATAGGCGCAATCGTGTCAAGGTCCGCCATTTTTAGATGTTTTGCAATCTGGCTGGCCGAGTGCTGGACGAGCCGGGCCCCGTGCTGTTCTACAGTGCGGCTCAAGGTGGCCGGAGGCGCTCTATGAAACATGGTGCTGCACTGTCATCCCATCCGTTAGCATGTTCCATCCTAGACACATGGCCGTGCGCGGTGCATTTAAAACTCACAAGAAAGGCACTGTGGTATTCAGACCCGACAAGTGTCAGTTCCCACAGCTCGCGGACAGCTTGACGCAGTACCGCGGCATCGTAGCCCGACATTATCGTCTTGGCATGAGCGACGGCATCATTAAACGCCTGCTTGTGCGTCGGTGCTATCCCTGGCGAGGGAAAGTTAAAGGTCTGCGGCGGGTTTGGCTGTGCCATGGCTGCCTTTGCCGCTGCGGCTGTGCGTGGTTTCTTATCAGTCCGAGTTATCCGGGGTACCTGTCAAGGACTGAGAAGCACTCTTGGTTTGCTTCAAGGTATGTGTTGCAAGCAAAACAGACCATGCGGCCGACGCGTGAGAAGACGCAAAGCAGAGGAGCGTTATTGTTATTGCACAAGAGTCTGCGGGTTCGGAAAGTTCCCGCTTCCTTGGCATTCATAAAATTGAATTGGCGGGGAAGATGGAACAATCAACTTCAGAGCCGGCAGCAGTGAATGAAGACTTTCGTTTGCACTCGAGTGCTACGGATGTTGTGTGTGTGCGGTCAAGTGTGAATGTTGCGGTGCATGAGCACGTGCACACGTTGGCAACTGCTGGTCTGCCACGGAGCGACGTTCTTGGGCCAAAGGGGGTGAGGCCGACAAGCTGATGGTCGCAGAGTGCTGGCCAAGCGCGTTTCCTAAAATTTCACAGCCCGACGAAGCAGTTGGGGATGCACGTCGCGCTCCGTGCTTAGGGAAGATTAAATCCGCGATGCTAGCGTGTTCCAGTGCTGGCCAATTACATCTGATGATAGTAGTTCTGCCTGGTTAATTAGGCATGTATAGTGGCAGATTATTAGTCATAGTGCGGAAAATGCTAATAACACTTGTGGGGCCCTTTGATTAACCATGTCTGTTTGGGATGCTAATTTTTGCGGATTCACGTACAGCTACTCCGTACTGGAAGCCTTAATAACGTGATGCTAACTAGTCATTCACCCGCTATTTCTAGCCAAAGCTAGTTGCCCGGCATCATAATGGCCATATAAAAGGAAAGCCACGCAAAGCAACATAATCTGACCCTCTACTGCACTAGTCAGCCAGCTCGTCTCAGGTTCCGCTTCTAGTGCATTTCATGTGCTTCCTATCCGGCTCGTCCACCATCTCACACTTCATCTTGCGGTGGCTCGTGTCCACCGCGGCGCCAGCGGGCGCGCCGGTTCCCCAAAACTCTGCCTGCAGCGCGTAAAAATCTAGTCTTCCGTATGATTCGTACGCCATTCTTGCGAGGCAATAGTCGAGCGGCTCGTGCCAGCCACTCCGCAGTCGCGCTGGTGCCTTGGACTGTAGAGTCCTGACAGTCTGTCGCGGATAGGCCCAGGAGAGCCCAAAGAACCGCTTCTTGTCCTCCAACGTGCAGCTTTTCATGCGCTGGAGTCTGCATTTGGCAATAATGTCGCGCTGCTGAACCAAAAAACTATAGCGACTGACCCACACCTCGTCTCGCCATTTCTTCTTCCCGCCCTTCATGACGTGCAGCTTCGGCCAGGTCGGCGTCTCAACTAGCCCAATCTCCATGGCGAGCTGATGGCGCCTGACCCATGCTCGGAATCCAAGATCGTTGTGGCCGATGTAATTGTCAAACAATGAGATGATGTGATCCAACTCCATCAAAAGCCCCGTCTCCGTAGACGCATCGTGGACGGGAAGATTGTCCCAAGCTCTAAAAAGTTTGGTATAATACGTGTCTTCCTCTGACCATGGAAAGCGCTTAACAGACTTGACTCGTCTACATGGAGAGGGTGTGTCGGAACAGTCGTCCGACGTGCAGGTAGTTGGCGGGCTGGCCTCCTGCGCCATAGTCATGTTGGAGAGATTGCTGCAAAGACAGTCGATGTTGGCGTCGTTTGCCTGCTTCCACAGCCAGGATTAATGATGGTTGTGTATAATGGTGAAGCTTCCACAAGTGGCTTTGCGTAGGAGACCTAATAATGTTATTTGGTGCTTCACTATTGGGTGAATGCAGGCGCGAGTCTGACGAGTCGCATGATGCTTAGCACCTTCCCCAACCGAAGCTCTTGCGATCTGCAAGTCAATTCATTAGGCTGAGCTGAAAAGTATGGCGTAACTTTCATTGACAAAGCATCGCATGGAGTATTCTCTATACTAATGTGATGCTCAGGTGAGCATTTGTTGCAGTGAATGCATATCTGATATTTGAACGGACTGGCAGTGTACCGATATGTACTAATTAAACACTAATCAAGACACCCAATAACAGTACAAGTAACACGAAGCATAGAAATGACTGGTATTTCCGGTTCTTTGTAGTTGGAAGATGCTTACTCGCCAATGCAAGCAACCATGAGACGACCGTAATCGCCCGATGTCTCCCCTTTGATACGACTGGCCAGGCTGCGGCGGAAGCGCTGCTGGTAGGCGCCCTTGATATTGGCCAGCACGTTGCGGTCCCAGTGGTATCGGACGACGCGAGCGACGAGAAGCTGGTCCTTGGTGCCCATACCTGCCATGGCGTCTTCGAAGAGCTGGGCGGCATGCATGTACTTGTCGACGGCGTGGCGAAGCTGGAAGAGGAGAGCGTCCTTCATGTGTCCAGAAAACTCCTGCTGGAGGTGTCAGTATAGTCGCTTAAAGAGTCGCTGCATCTTGGACATACCGATTTCACGACAGATTCAAGATCCTTGTTGAAACGCTGCTTGTAGGCGTGGGCAATGGCTCGCAGTTGGTTGTCGTTTCTGCTGGTAAAAATGCTGCAGACGAGAATCTCGTCGGTGCCCATCTTGCCCTCGGTGGCCTTGTACAGCTCCATGACATCGGCATCCACCTGCTGGGGAATGACGGGTGCCGAGTCCTCGGCACGGTTGGCCGCTAGGACCATCATGAAATGGCGCTCCGTCTTCATGCTGAGGTCGCCCTTGACCGTTTCCTCGAGGCTGCGGTGGAACGTCTTGTAGTATGCCTGCTTGATGGCGTTCAGATCGGCATTGGAGCGTGATAGGAGGACATCGTTGAGAACGATTTCCTTGGTTCCAGGGCCCGACATCGAGTCAAATAATTCGTACACATCGGCGAGGAGGGGACCGCGAGCCAGCTGCACTAGACCGCGTTCAAAGTATCCGCTCGTTTCGGACTTGATGTCGTCAATCAGGTTGCGTCGCAGATTTCGGGAAAATGCTTCGCGAATAGCATCGGCCTGCAGAGGGTCCTTGTTGGAGAGCACGTGGATCAGGGCTTTTTCGTCGGTGCCGAAGCCCTTCATGGCACTGCGGAGTGCCTGCGCGTCACCCGACGCATCCCAATTGATGTGCTGCGGAGGACCGTAGCCGAGCGAGGCCGGCGTTGGAGGGCCCGCGGGAGGAGCACCATATTGGCCCGGAGGAGGGGCACCATATGACGGCGCTGGGTGGCCGCCGTGCGCGCCGGGCGGCGGCTGACCGTAGTGCTGAGGAGGCGGCTGGCCATAGCCCGGCTGGTGAGGAGGGGGATATTGGCCGGGCGGTGGTTGATTGTAGCCGCCGTGCTGGGGAGGGTATTGCTGGTGCTGTGGCGGATACTGGCTATGTTGAGGGGGGTAGCCACCGTGCGGCGGAGGCGGCTGACCGTGAGGCGGAGGATACTGCTGTCCGTAGCCCTGAGGCGGTGGTTCTGCAAGCGCGCGATGTCAGTTGATTATTGATCCCGAGCTCTAGCTGCAACTCACGGCCGTAGCCCTGTCCGCCGTAGCCAGGCGCGCCGTAACCCTGGTACGACATTTGTGGTGGGAGAGTTTAAAGTGAGTAGAAGTGAGGGGTAGAAGTTGAGGTAGTAGGCTATTTGTCGGCGAAAGCGCGCAAGTATGCCACAGATATATTGGAGGCTTTTACTCTAAGAAGTACCGTGTCTCTGGAAAGAAAGTTGTGAAAAGGAAAGCCAAGCAAAAATTATGGCGACGTGGGCGATGACGAAGATGACGATGGGTGCAGCTTTAAGCTTACATAGATAGGTCTTGCCCCTCATGCCCCTCCAGGTGCTGCGGCTCGGCAGCCTAGCCTGTCAGTCGAGCGTGAACTTGCGGCGGCCTATAGCATCAAAAACTGGCAGCGCCACTTGCAGCTGGTAGTTGGCACCGAGAATAGTATTCTGGGGCAAGGGACATCTATAGCAACCGGCCGGGCTGATTTCCACCAGTGTGCGCATTGAGGATATGCCTTGGCGGAGCTGTCGACGCCGCCACCCCACCAAGGACAGCCTTGGCTTTCAGCCGTTGCACGAGCAGCAAGCCTGGACAAGTCGTGGAGGGGAAAGTTCAAAAGATGCAAAGTAACTATAACATTATTCTACGGAGTGCAGATTTCCGAGATTCGATCCGAGATCTCCCTTTTTTTGGCTGTAATTTGATGCATGTTGGCCGTGGGTGGTGATGATAAGCAACCCACCTAGTCGCGTGCCTGAGCGCCGGAGAGAGCTTGACGAGGAGATTGACAGCCCGGCGAGATGGCACGCGGCACTAAGCATACTGATTTTGTTTCCATCAGGCAAAGTTAACATTTTGCCTCTACAACGATCACTGCGACGTCGCAAGTAACACTGTCTCAACTGCCTTGGCCGGGTCAGGTTGGCAACCAACGTCTTTGCCTACCTATGTACGGATAGGTAGGTAGGAATACATAGTAGTGATGACGGGGACACTGACCGAGCCACCTGACGCGGCGCCTCCAGCACCGCCACAGAGGACCGTTGGAGAGTGGCAAGTCCGCTTCCTCCCTTACCCTGCCCACTTACATACACGACGCGGTCCGATCGCTGCCGGCCTGCCGTTTCCGGGGCTGTGATGCAGAACGCGCAGCAAGGTACAGAATAAAATGCAAGCAATAGTATGTACAGAAAGTGTAAATATGATCGGACGATGATACTATCCAATGCAGCCGGAGATGTCGTGCATTCAGATGCAAGCCTCAGCTGGTTTGTCGGCATTGGGAGGCCGAGATTATGAGGTGGCTGGGGAGGGGCCTGCAATACCAGCGAGCGCTCCTTGCGTTCGCGCTGACAACGGCGCACAGGCGACGACCATGCTATGAAATGGAAACACAGCGCTAATGGCCCCACTGCTGACCGCTGAGAGTCCGCTGGAACGTCCCACGCTAGCGCTCCCTCTATAACTCGCCCCACTGTCGCCCGCTGTAGACTTTCCTCTTGCAGCGAAACACCACCACCAACCACCAATTATTCTAACTCTACCAGCCACCGACTTCACGCGACACCCTTTTTTCTCCCCATTGCCCGCGCGTTGCCAGCCCCCATCATGGCGCCCTTTTGTCGAGGAAAAAGGGCCTCACGCCCATGCATGTGTGACACATGGCAATTCTCTTTCTTTTCTGCATTGCAGATTATCCTTGTTCCCCTCGCTGATCCTTTTCACAATTCACCATCGACCTTGACCTCGATGCTTCCTGAAGGCTTTTTCGTAACTACTTGATATAAGCTTCGTTTGTTCGCTGTCGCTGTAAACGTATCTGGCTTGCTTTCAATTACAGCTTCAGCGGCATCGTGCTGCCCCCTCGCTCCTCCTCCTCCGCCTCCGCCTCTCCCTACCCTTTCACGATGCGCACCTCTGCTGCCGTTCTCGTCGGCCTCTCTAGCTGCATTGCCAGCACGACTGCGTTTCCTCGTATACGCATCTACCACTCTGCCCGAGACGCTGCCGACGCCGCCGCTGTGGCCGCCGCCGCCGTTAATGTGAACCAGAAAGCTCCGTCGTACTCGGTTGTTCCTCTCGAACCCGGCCCCGCCACGCAGCCTGCAGGAAACACGGGCGGGAACAACCCCAGCAGCACCGACAGCGGAAGCAGCCCTATTTCGACAGGTGGTGGCAGCCCGCCCTCTTCACAATCCGCAGCAACGGTGACAGTTACCGAGACGATCACGCAGACACACGATGCAGTCACCAAGTTTATAACAGTGACGGCGGATCCGCAGACTGTTACGGCGGACCCTAAGACTGTGGTCGTGCCTACGTTTGTTACCAGCGTTGTGAACAAGACCGAAACAGTGACAGTACCGAGCGTCGTCACAAGTATTGTGAATGGGGCCGAGACTGTGACGGTTCCTACTACAATTGTTGAAGCTACGACGGTCCTCGAGCCAACCACCATTGTCGAGCCTACCACTATTGTCGTCTCGGCTTCGCCCACGACATTGGTCACCGTCACCACTGTCAGCGCCAGTACTTTGTCGACTGACCCGGAAACTACCGCTGTTTCCAAGACGGTTACCGTTATTGAAGGCGATACGACGACGCCTGTTGTCTCCAAGCCCACGACCGCCACTGAGAGGCCTGCTTCGACAGAATCAACCTCTGCTCAGACAACCTCAAAATCTTCCACCGACATCGGCACTCCCTCAGCTTCTTCTTCCAAGCCCACAGCTACGCAGCCCATATCCGCGACGACGTCTACGCAGTCCACTACACAGCCTAGCACACAGTCTGGCTCACAGTCTGTCGCGCAATCTACAACAACTGCCCCAAACGCGCCCCCGTCGACAACCCATGCGCCGTCGTCGTCTTCGACGAAAACCGTCAACGACGGGCAGTGGACTCACACTTTCGACAATGGCCAGTGGCACCCTCCCTACCCCTCTACCAACGCCACCACCCAACGTTTTTAAAAAAACGACCTGAAACGGGATTTACGATTACGCAGAATGAAGCTTGAACGTCTCACGACATGCATCAAACTGATGGGCTGAGAGGTCACACGAATCTGAATGAACACGACAACATTTTACACGCATTTTGGACACGAGTCTATTTTTTCGTTTGTTTCATTTGTCTGACAAAAGGTCGCAAATTTCTCAAGGCAGCACTGGCGCCGCTGGAAAGCACAAATGCCCAATGTGCTGTGTATTCCGGCCACCTTGGCTGCTTCTTTTCTTCTAGCCATTCTTCTTTTCCCTCTCTCTGTATAGACACTACTACATCAATTCTCCCTGCATATTAGATAGCAACTGTACTTAATAATCTGATTTTATTTAAATATCCACTATCAACTGTGCGTCGTGTCCTGCTCAGGAGAATGTGACACAATACCTAGCACTGTGGTGGCACGGCGGAGCGACCAGCAACAGCAGCAAACGGGCCGGTTACCATTGTTCTCCCTGCTAGTGCGCTGCATCGTGCCGAAACCTCAAAGGAACAATGCAAAGTGCAACAATGTAGCACGAGATGGCCTGCGACACGGGCTCTTGCATCTCTTTGATTCGACAAGAGTCGGGATTAGCACAGCTGTAGAAAAGCAGCACGTCTGCAACCTGTGTTGTGCATCTGCTTCGATTTCTTTCATACACGGATTAGCCTACAAAGATTTTCTTTTCCTACCAATTTCGAAATCAATCAAGCAACCGCCTTTGAGACTTTACAATGACGATGGGATTTATTGGCCAAGAACTCTCCGAGACACCCTCCCCAGAGGCCCCCGCGTCTCCGCAACAGCCACCGCCAGCGCCCATGGCAAACACCCAGACCGATCCTCCTCTCTCCTCGACGACTTACATCCCGCTCGACAAGGTCGTCTCCGAGGTCGACGCCGTGCACAACACGCTCCTCGTGGGGCTCCTCATCGCGCTCGTCGTCGCCAGCGTGGCGCTCGGCTGCCTGACGATATACTGCCTGCGGCGGCGCGCGCAGAGCAAGATGCAGCGGAGCTACCAGGCGGAGCTGCGCGGGATGCAGAGAAAAGACGACGAGGAGCGAGCTGCGAGGGCGGCATGAAAGACGTCCTTGCAATAATTGAAAAAAAAATCGTTTTGTGGTGAGGGGAGACTGGATGATGCAGCGTCGGACAGAGGAGCGGTGACGCGAGCTGCGGAGCTGGAGATGGAGAAGCGCACTGGGGAGAGTGGGAGAAACCGGGTATTGAGTTGCTTTTTTTTCCATCATGAGAGATACCATTCTACGATTTTTTGAATTTATTTTGCTTTTGCTACGACCGTCAAACGACAACGACATCTCATTCCGCCAACGTGACTATTGCCATGTGCGCCACTCATGCTGTGGCATCGGGTACCTGAATCTCAGGCACCCTGCGCACGCCACCGACGAGGCTTTTTCCTGCTATTTTACCTACCTAGGTAGGTAGGTAGTTCATGCCCAAACAGGTTCTATGCATGCCCGCCAGAGATGGTCCTTTACTCGGCCTAGAAGTCTCTACATACACCGACTTTCGCTGCCCAGGCTTCCCAGCCTGCTCCAATCGGAAGCCCATCCACTGTATCCATCTCGAAAGCGCTGTGGGGAGCAGGGTCTGGAACTTGGGCACCAATTCACCGACAAGGGACACAGAGGTCGTATTATGGGAGTACAACAGCCTTTTGTCTTGCGCTGCATTGTTTAATATTCCTTTCGAAAAGATCTTTTATGTGAAGTCTTCATTCTCTCGCCCGCACTGGTGCTTTGTCCGAATAAGTCTTCTTTTGTGCAAGCTCTCCTATGGGAATGTTCTAGAGCAACAGCCAACTCTCTTAAAAGAACGCTGGGTTCGTGAGCTGCGTGGCACCAGCACAGCACAAACAAAAAATACGGCAGTACAAGCATCATACCTAATCACTGAAGAGTAAATCGTTTTCCATCCCGAGAAGAGAAATGTTGGGCCGAATTTCGCTATCCTGCCTCCTCTGGCTCGTGTTCCTCGCGGCACACTCTCTCGCCGGCGGCGCCAGCAATGCCCTCCCCGATGCGGCACCCGAGCCGCCGCTTCACCACCTCCTGCATGCCCGACAGCAGTCTGCCGGCTCGGCCTGCTCCGACGAGGGCCAGTGGAACTGCATGACGAGCTCCTGGCAGCGCTGCGCCGCGGGCCGCTGGAGCGTCGCGATGCCGTGCGCCAAGGGCACGACGTGCTACCCCGCGGGGCTCACGCACGATTTCCGCATCCAGCACGACGGGAGCGTGAATGGAAAGGGCGGCTCGCCGACGACGAGCGTGGCCGGCAGCGTGGCGATGTGGCGGTGGGTTTCGATGGCTGGGATATTGGGATTTGTGGTCGGGTGGTGGTTTTGAAGGACGGGCATGAAGAGGACGCGCTGGGAAGGATTGTTGAGACAGGTGGCCACACATGGCTGAATAATGTTCTTTGTTTCTAATGGTTGAAATGATCTATCCATTTTGAAGCTTAATATCTACACGGAAAGTAAATTTCTGCCAATTTGGAATATGAATCCCGCGTCTTCAAATCCAGGGTAGGCTTGTGTCTTTCAAGACGTCGACCTTTGCGATGGAGTATTGCTCTTCACTCCGAATGCAACTTGAAAATGACAAAACTACACGCGTAGAACATGTCTCGACTTATTCATTAGTTGAGCTTTGATCTATTCATGACAGCGATCCCGATGCCGGACAAAGCAAACTTGTCCACCACCAAATCATTTGTGACCAGTATGCGCCGGGATATCTCCATTCAGTGCTGTGGTGTAACTAATCGTTCTGTATCTGAGAATTAGATGCGATTACCAACCGTTTTTGAAATCATGTCATTATACTGTTCTCTAATAGACGTTTTGAACGGGCCTCGTACCGTGGAATCACTGAGATAGGCATGGCGGGCATCAAGTTTAAGGACTGACGAATGTCAGCGCAGCGGGAGAGGTCATCATGATGCAGCGTGAATTTCTAGATTATTTTGCTGCAAATACGGCCAAATACCGTCCTACAGGTAGCAACATCAATGACGGTCGAATTACAGACGGGCCCTTTTATCAAAAACAATGCATTCCATTTATTTTAATCAAATTAGTCTATATCAGTCTCCATCTTTTAACCACGCTTCGCCACATCCTCCAGGAGCGTCTTGGCGGCAAGCTTGCCGAGATTGTTGGACGCCAGCGGCGAGTCGCCCGTCAGCAGGAGGCGGTCGCGGTGGACCTGGCCCGTGATGCCGTCGTTGAGCGTCTTGACACCGAGCTTGTGCAGCGACTCGCCGACGAGCCACTGCATCTTGCCGGGGATGTAGCCAATGTCAATGTTGGTGCTCTTGTCGAGCGCGTCGGGGAAGACGACAATCTCGTAGCCGTCGTAGATGAACTTGCTGCCGGCGGGCTTGCCCACGTCGGCCGCCAGCATGCTCGCGGGCCCGTGGCAGAGCGTCAGGTAGTAGCGCTCGTTGGCGTGCGCCCAGCGCAGCACGTCGCCGACGAGCCGCGAAAAGGGCACGTCGTTGAGCACGCCGTGGCCGCCGGGGATGAAGACGCCCAGGTACGGCGTCTTGCTGGTGAAGCCGCCGCTGCCCTCCTTGGCCCACAGCTCTTCGAGGTTGAGCGGCTTGCGGAGCTTGTCCTCGTATTTCTTGTAAATCTTCTTGACCGCGTCGTCCTCGGCGGGAAAGGCCCAGACCTCAAACTTGACGGGGTCGCCCGAGAGCGTGGCCACGTCGACGTCGAAGCCCGCCGCGTCAAGGTGCAGCAGCGGCAGCAGCAGCTCGACCGGGTGGTTGCCGGTGGAGAAGAACTTGCCGTCGGCCATGGGCAGGTAGCGCTCCTGGGTGCCGATGAGGAGCACCTTCCACTTGCCACCCTTGTACGCGTTGGGGTAGTCGGCGCCGTCAAAGTCCGTCTTGGCGGGCACGTACTGCGTCAGGGAAAAGGGCGAGGGGAAGTAGGCGTTGAACTCGGCCTGATCGGCCACGGGTGCTCTGTCGTTGGACATTTTGAGGGCGAGTGTGTATGAAAAGAAGTTGTTGTGTTGTAATGTCTGTAGCTAGCTAGCAAAGTACTGGAGAAGTGAAAGGGTCCAAGGAGGGGTAACGTTGATCTTTATACTTGGTATGGAGGGGGAGGGGACTCTGAAGTTGCAACAAGGTCAACCTTCCTTTGGTTTCTCTAGCTGCTGATTAAATGCAGCAGCTAGGCGGAGGCATGCTTGGCTACCTTGGCAGCTCCGTGAGCCGAAAAACCATGGAAGCTCTGCCTGTATAGGTGGTTGCTGCTGCTGGCGGTCGATCGCCCAAAAACCTTAAGCTTTGCCCGTACATATACGTTGCACCCCGCTAGAGGTATCCAATGGGAGCCGTCCACGACCGCAGTGAGCTGTCGAGGAGCTCGCCAGAGGCCCGATCGTGGCACCGTTTGCGGTTTAGCTTCCGTCGGAGTTGCTTCCATCGGAGTCGCACCCGTCGGAGGTTTACCGCACGGACAGCAGAGAAATTGGTCAGTCCGGGTATACGAGGCTGAATTGCTCGATTTTGAATCATGCTTGGCAGCGCATCGGTTGAACTTTTAAAGTTTCGTCGCATTGTCGCTTTGAGAATATGAAGCGGAGAGATCGCGATTCGGCGTCGTTTGCCAGAAGTTAGAACTGGCTTCAAGTGGGGATCAACGTTGCTGGCAACGCGGCCTTCGTGTTGGCAGACGCTACCACGTGCAAGTCGCTGGGCGATAATGTGCGGTTTGAAGCTGGCACCCTTCATGTTGGAAACTATTGCGGGTATGTGAATTCGTCATCCTGTGTCCACAGCCACATCTGACTTGCATCGGCCAGGCCGGAATTCATCAATGCGGAAAGACTTCCATCCCAATTTAGGCCATCCAGGGTAACGCTCGCAGGCTGTTCGACGTCGGACGTTGTAGTTGCTATGCCGGGATTAAGTTCGTCTTGAGACGCCCGAGTTTCTGATTGGTTTGCATGTGAGAGATCTAGACCTAACTTATAGATTAGCGCCGTTCTTCTTTCAAATGTCGTTTGCGCTTCTTCTTACCAATTGGCGCACGGCCAGGCGCGGCAGTGCTTTGACTCATTGAGGGAATATTTTGTAAGACGCAACCATCCATAGGAAGCGTAGCGGCTGTGCTACCAGTGATGAGCTGGTTTTCGTGCTGCAATACCACGGCAACAAGACGTTCCAGGACAGCAATGCTCTGTCTGGAACCAACATTGTGTGGATTAGCAGAGTCCTTGCAAGCTCGGATGATGTGCATAACACCGCTTTTGGCGGCTTGGCTTGTGTTGGATAAAGGCTGCGACAGGCACACAATGCAAAGCACAATGCCTGCGGTAAAGAGTGTTATGCCGACATGCATGTTGGCATGAGTACGCCGCAGTGCGTGCATCGAATTGGGGAAGCGATGCAGGTTCGATGTTCTTAGCGCCGCAGCAATCAAATGCTGTAGCGAGGACAACCCTTCGGGGGTGGTTTGTATCTTGCTACCCTGGCCAAGCGCGGCGCTGCGGTGCAAAACAATTTGCAGATTGTCGTATGTCAATTGCAACGCAATGGCCTGCATTTGGGATCTGGAGACCTCTTGGCCAGCTTGGCAGTCTTGGTACGACTCAATGCGCAACTGGCTTGGAAGTTGGTTTCTCCATTGGGTCAATTCTTCGTGTATAGATTGAACGGTCGCTGTTCGGCTCACTTGTCGGCGGCGGCCGAGGAACTGTCCCATGATTCGATATAAAAGAAACTTGCGCTGGTGAAACTGCAGGTTTATGTCGGCATCGGCGTTGTTCTCAGCAGCTGTCCTGGCCTGGGTTATCATGCCCACGCTGCAGTCCGAATCATCCACAATGCAGGGACGCCCAAACGCAATTGCGAAATATCTGGACAACGGGTCAAAATCGTATACGCTTCTCAGTTGTTCATATGGGTATCCTCACTTGTCAAAGACCTCCAAAGTCCACCACGTTCGCCGTCTTGCCTCCCGCTCTACCGCTGAGCAACCTGACCAGAGGTTTTCGCGATGAAGATGAATGACTTGCGCGATCTTGACGCCAGCGGCCGATATTGCCAAGCCGACGTTGGGCCGACCATTAAACAGCAGAAAACTGCCAAGTAGGACTGATATCTGGACTGCCTCTAGCGTTGCACATCCCATGAACTGTAGAAACCTGGCCTCTATCTGGCCCATTATGTCGGCAGATAGCTTCTTCATTCCTGCTTGAGACTGCGCAGGGGATTGACAAAAGGACGTATAATGGGCGCCAAGGGCAATCACAAGCATGCTGAGCCATAGGAAATTCTCCTCGTAGTACACGACATGACTTGACTCGAGGAGCTGCGAGTACCTCTCCCGAAATAACGACTCCTCAAACAACTAGCGCGGACGTGAGCAGTCTTGATGCTGAAAAGAGAAGTAGAGCACGTACCATCATGAACCAGTCAACCGAGACAAAAAATTTGTCGACGAAAAGGCCCAGGGTAGCATCGTCGGGAAGCTGCAGGCCAACGATCTGACGCCAATGTCGACGACCCAGGGATTCCCAATTGAGAAGCTTGTTTCCTCCCGGCAGAGCAGAAGTGTCTTGGTCTAGCGGAGAGTCGAGACTCATTTTTGACAGGACCTGCGCCAACGTTAGCTCTGACCAGTATTCCAGTGCGCATGGGGGCAGCAGCGGCGCACCAAGGCGGTTAAATCAACGATGCTAGACTCGGGCAGCACCAGATCATCGCCAGAAGCTTGCGAGCTGGCGCTGGCCACATTACTCCGAACGGAGCTCCGTGGCGCGTCCTCCGTGTCCGCCGCTGGCCGTTTGGCCGTTGACGGAGCTCGATCGGGGGCGTTTGAGTCCCTCGGAACGCACTCTGCATCGGCTCGCACGCAAGCCTGGCATGGTCGTTCGCGGTCACACTGCAAATGCATCAGCATTGAGCTTCAATCCATGCGCCCGGGACGGACGGGACAGCACGAACCCCGAGCTTGCGCTTTCGGCAGCGCTCACAAGCCGACGCCACCTTTTGTCGTTTGCGAGCTGCGTCCATGTCGACAAAGGAAGAACCTGTAGTTTTTCTTTGTCCGGATATGGGCTTTTCTGAGAGAAGCCGCAGCGTCAAGTGTCGCCCAGTGCGTGTGCTTGCCTGTCGCGTTCTTCATTTTTTGCATTGGACGAGTTGCGCTGAGCCCTCCAGTGGACTCCACACCGGACCAGTTGCCCGTTGCGGGTGGCATTTGCTCGGCGCATGGTTCGCCGGTGACGAGGTAGGTAGGTAGGTATTGGGTGGGCAGGTTTACCACATGTTCATCGCGTCGCAGGCTATAAAAAAGTTGTCGAGCAATAATAACTGTCGCCAGAGGTCACATGTAGTTCTGTGTTATGAACCTCGATTACTGATGCGCATGATTGCAATGCCCAAACGGGGTAACTCGTCGCGAACACGCAAATTACACAACAAATATGCAGGCATCTATGCGCATATAATCGCTGGGCGCCCAAATCGGCCGTCGATGACCGCATGAAAAACGATCGCATGGTAACCCCTGTTCCATTGACAAAGTTGACAATCGCATGAGGGACTGGAGACGGGGAAGCTAGCCGAGGGTCGAGATACCACGCCGGAAGAGTTGACGTGCAGATTACGCCATCAAAATGGAATCAAAAAATTGCAGAGTTTCTTTTTCTGACCCAGTAACCGGGTTTCTGCAGCAAAATGGTACTTGTGAAACCGCAGTGAATATCCGTCGATGCAGGCAACATGGAATCAACTGGCCAGCGATGCAGCCTTCAACGCAGCGGCTCGCCATGTCATACCAGCCGTATGGAATCCTGCAACTGGGACTTGACATTATCAAAAGTGGAAGAAGACCAAAAAAAATGGGACAAGTACTGGCGGTGACATTGCATCTCGGTAGAAGAAATCGGGCTGTTAGACTTGATGCTAGCTTGGTCTCCTGTCTTGGAGTTCATCATGTCTGGGCGACGCAGGGCCAGTCGTTTCCCCGTGAGCGACGCTCTGAAACGGTCCTGCAACCGCCCACACGCCAACTCCGTGTTGGCCCCCGGCAAGACAGGACTATGGCGTTGCGGCCCGCGATAATGGTTGGATGGCAGGTCCTCGGACCTTCTCTTTTTTTTTTCGCAAGCAAGTCGGACAGGAAGGGCGGGCGGGCCCTTTGTATCAGAAGCGGGAGACGAAGAGGGCTGTTTGTGTCTGTGTGTCTGTGTGCCTGCTCATGAATCCAATGTAATGCAGCAATACAGACTCAGTCTGGCCAGATGCAGAGGCGGCCCAGGAACAAGACCGCAAGGTGAGGAAAGGAGAAAGGGTGGCTGCGGGCGCTTGAGACGTGGGTTGTAATTGAGCACGGAGATGCCACTCGTGAATAAAGACGAGGCGGCTGCCGCGAAAAGGATAAAGGTGCGACTTTGTTGCTGTGCCTTTGTTCTCTTCTCTTTTCTTTAGCTCGTTGACTCGAGTCTTGCCTGACTGAGTCGCACAATCTGCTATAGGCGCTTTACAAGACTCGACACCTATATCACGTCGTATCCAAACAGTCCTATAGCCGTTCACTTCATGTCTGCGCCAGACTTTCGACTCACCGTATCGTCTGACCGCCGCCCGCTCGCTCGACTTCTCTCGACCACTGCCTTGGATTTAGCCTGGAGGAATTCGTGCACGATCCTGCGATACAGCCGTGATCCTGCCAGCCTACCAAACTGACCGAGGCGAGGGCGCTCTGTTCCCTTGAGGCTCCGCCAAGGTGTTTTGTTTCCCATTCATCCCAAGTCTTTGGAAGAACCCGCTCCGCTTCTTTGACCTACGAACGCTGCCCCTCAAGAGGGCAAAAAATCGACAAAGAGAGCCAGCCAACCAGCCCTTCAGCTCCAAAGCAGGAAGCTGCCGCGTGGCGTGCCCCTGCGTCATTTGGGCCCTGGACAGCTAAAAATAAGTGGTTACGGGGGCCCAGCACCGTTTTTATCGGGCTCCAGCCTGTACCTTATTTTACGGCCCCCTTGTCGTCACCTGTTTGCCACTGTTTGCGGTGCCTCAGCTGCTGTCGCGGGGAGATTTACAGGGCATCGGCTCCAGAATGTGGGACCGTCGCAGAGGCTTGGCCGTCGCCGCAGGCAGAGGCACAGGCGGTTTGGGCAGTTCCAGAAGCTCGCCAGGCACGGGCAAGGGTCCTGCTAGCGCCTCTTTCAGTGGTCCGCAGCAATCTTCAGCGGCTTTGACAGCCTCCACGTCGCTTTTTTGCTCACGCCATCACGCCGTTACTGCCACTGCTGCTGCTTCACAGCAAACTGCCTCTGCTGAGAATCACCATACTAATAATAATAAGCAACGCCTCGTCTACCCACGCGTCAACCACAAGGCATACTCGCTCTCGTCTTCATATTCACCCTCTCAGTTCGACATCGACATTGGTCTCGACCTCGACTCTTCCCTCAGCGCCCTCGGCATCACCACAGACGTTACACACAAATATCGCATCCTCAAGGGCAAAGCTGTCCCCCAGTCTCTTTACCCACAAGAGTAAGTCCTCGGCCATTCTGCGCTACCTCAGCTTTCGTGCTACCATCACCACAACCATGGCCGCCATCGCCGTTTGCCCGTTGCGGCTACAACACACCAGATTAGCCTCGTCTCCAGCTCCCCTACCTCATCAGCTCTCCGCCTCGTCTGGCATTTCTGTCTGGTCCCAGCGCCAGCCCAGACCATCACTGCCACACTGCCCACGCAATCCAGTCTCGCTCGCAGCATCCGCCCACCGCTAACATGTCTCTTTCCGTTCCGCAGCCCATATACCTCCCTCCTCGATTATTCCACCAGCTCTGCCTCCTCCCCGGACCTTGAACCCCCCCCTCGCAATCCGCGTCGCCTCCAGCAGCTTCGCTACCAAACGGCATTTGCTCCCACCCGTTCTTCGTCTCTCTACAGCGCCGACGACAGCGATCCTGACGACGACGCCTCTCCGACCACTACCCGCTTGGGCGTCGCTGCTCTCAACATGGCGCAGCCACTGGCCATCCAGCCAGTGTCCCCTCCCAGCTCTCCAGAAATCACAGCCTGGCGCACCGGGTGAGTGCAGACACGCACACGCGGCACTGCGGGTCCCAGTACCACTAACATCGTATTTCAGCTCACACGCAGACAACGTCTCGCCCATCGACGAGGACTCGGATGCCTCGCTGGAAGAATTTGTCCAAGCTATCAAAAGGAATCGTCAAGGCCTGACCCCTCCCGTTGAGCCTCCCCACTACAGCCAAATCCCCATTTCTCAGCGCGAGCGCGACCTGCCTGCTCCGCCTCGCCAAGGCCCTCACCGCGGCCCAGACATTGACCGAGCGCCTGGATATCAGCGAGCACCATCGCAAAGAAAGCCCGTTAGCGACGGAAACGCACAATGGCGTCCTCACCCACAGCTGCCAAGGGACCCCCCTCGCGGGTTGAGACAGCGAATGCAGCAGCAGGCCTTGATTCCCGAGCGAGATTCGTCCTTTGGTGCCCGCTATAAAGAGACGGATAGGCGCGCGATGCCGCTCGAGACCAGGCCTCCATGGCAAGGCGCCAGTGGCCGTGAGCAGCAAGTTGACGCGATGCGAGATGATCCAAGCGTTGCGCCTCTTGCCCTATCTGCCAAGCCTGGCAAGCGAAACGCAGCCAAGGGCGAGAGCCACTTCCGCGCCCGGCTCTCCCATATTGGAAGTCCCCGTCTGGACGGAACTAGCGGCCCCGGTGCTGCTATGCGCAAACTAATTTCCTCGAGAACACGCAAAAAGGCTAATAGTCTCGCTGCGCAGTCCTCTCGCGCCCAGTACAGCAATGATCCCAGTCAGCAGAGCCCCAATCCGTATCCTTCTCCGCCTTATGAGGACCGGCCCAGGATGACATCGGCATCCCCCCAACAGCAACACTCTCCAGGTCAGAGCATCACCATTAAGAGAAAACCTCCTCCCGGTGCACACATCGACAGGAGCAGCAGCCATGCGCACCCTCTAGCCTCCAGCCCTATCAACGAGGATGACGTCCTGAAACCACCTACACCTGAGAGTCCGACGGCCCAGCATCATAGTCAAGGCGACGCTTGGACGCAGCCTGTCTCACGGTTCAGCATGACAACCTACGCCACAACCGCCGACGGATTGACTTCCATCGACAGTTCTCCTGCTCTTGGTATGGATTCACCAGCTCTGCCCAGTTCTTCTTCTTTCGGCGACCGCGTGTCTAGGAATGAACACCTGCGGTCCGTCTCGGACGCTCCGTTTGCGACGCGCAGTGGTCTGGAATTGAGACCTAGCTCGGTGGCGTCCGACAAAACTATCAATAAACTCGCCGGTTCTGGGTCAGGATGCGCCACTGCGACACCGCGACGAGCCTCGCTGTCGTCTCTGAGCAAACCGCTGCCGCCTGCGCCGCCAGAGGTTTCCGCTGGCGACAGAGTGGGCCATCTCACTGCCCAGCTAGAGAGTTTGGCAAACAGGCGTGTCAACATCAACCGATGTGTCAAACAAATGACGGAACTTATCCCCATCGACAATCTTCTCGACAGCGACGCGGTGCAGGAAAGACGAGCGATGGAGCGGAAGAAAGTTGACGCTCTGAAAGCCGAACTGGCCGAAGTCCAGCGAGAGGAGCACGAACTTGGCCTCTTGCTTCACCGTGCCTACAAGCGACAAAACAAGGAGGCAGTATACGAGCCAACGACTTTATGGGTCAGACGTGTGGCTGGCTAAACAAAAGTTGGGGGAGGCATGAATTGGAGGAGTTTGCATATTGTATATAAGATACTGTCACGGGCTGGCACCGCCGCGGGTACATTTCTATGTTGGGGAGGACGTGCTACTGGCTGGCACTTGACTACATGACATAGATTAGAAGCTACATAAAGTAGGACACGGCACCTCGGGTGAGAGTCTTTGTGCCATGACTGAGTATTAAATGGACACATGATACCACGAGTCCGTATGCGCACAGACAGGGCAATATAATGGTGAGGCCAAGTGTGAAGGCGAGGAAGTGCATTGTGCAGAGGCACAGCCAGACAAACTGACGCCAGGTGCTCCGGGCCACGGCCACGGCCACATCAAGACTGCTCTTTAGTTCGTGGCGAACGTTGACGAGACGGCGGCGACATGGTTTGTCGGTCTGCAAGGTATATAGCGGCACGTAGATTGCTTCGGCGAGTAGCCAGCGCAGAAACCACGCAGTCCACGTCCAGACTGCATGCGGCACATGCGCAACCAGCAGACGAAGCTGGAATTGCAGTTGCCTCCAATCCAATCGCGTTTTTTTTCTCGTCCAACAGCGCACTGCCCGCACCGCACCTCCCACCGCGGACCACGCGCGCCGCACGCTGTCCATCAGCTGAACGCCAAGCCGCCGCGCGATGCGGCCGACACGAAAAGGCAGCGTGCCGAATAAGGCCCCGTCTATTCTCATTCCAGCCACTTTCGGCTGCCCAGCCGCGGAGGATGCATTGACGACGACGACACGCGGGGAGGCGTTTTGGGCAGCGGGCCGGCGACGTCCGCGAGTTAATGTTGTCGATGCTGCTACGATGGCAGCGGCGACGGCGACGAGGAGGAGGGCCAGTGGGAAAAAATACCACTGCGGGAGGAGGTCGGGCCGGAGGCGGAAGAGGATGATGCAGATGGTGATTTGGACGAGGGCGTGGAGCCGCGATCGGGGCATGAGGATGGGGCTGGCGGCCATTTTGTGACGATGATGCGTGGAAGCTACGGGCGCTGTATTGTGTGGACTGGGGGATGTGTTTTTCCTTGTTTTATATGTATAGAGTTGTACATTGTTGGAAAGTTCGGATCTTGAGTCTGCAGCGGGAGAAGTAACTGCTGCGGGCATCATTGAATTGGTACTTGGGATTCTTTCTTGCTTTCCCTTTGTTCTGTTCTGCTGAAAGGGAAGCGCCTACGGTGAATGCAAAGCTTGCCGAGCTGCTAACGGCAACTACCCGTTGCCAAAGGGATTCTAACAAGCAGTCATCTGTTGATGATGAACGAGAACGGAGCTCAAAGAAAGTGGTGCAGTGAAAGGGGCGGGAAAGAAAGAGAAAGCAAGTCGCGGCCAACACCATTTCGCTGGCTTCATGTCCTCACGATGGGAGTGTGTACAGCCATTCCGTGGCCGTCAAAATCTTCCCAAGACAGTTCCCTATATAGCTTAGCAAAGAGTTTCCACCAGAAAATTCTAGCTTGTACGTAAACTCTCGTGGGATTCATCTGTTTCTGTTTGCTGCGGCGTGCACTGCCGCACTCCTCAAGTCGCGAGCCTCTTCCTCTGAGATGTCCACTAAAGAAGAAAAATGGCAAAATCACAATACGCAATACCAGCCATCTACGAAAACGCACTCGATGCTGCTCGTCTCTTTTCCTGTGCCCCGTCGAGTTTACCAGGAGTTTTCCGTACATCTTGGTGTGCCGACTCGCTGCGTGGGAGTACAAGCTCGGACTTGATCTTCACCACGCATGATTCTCATAAATTAACTATGCCACCATTTTAATCTGTACAAGTTTTCGGACTGTTTTTTTTTATTTTGTGACGGATAACTTTCCGCGATAAGGACTCTGTTTCACAAAATGCACCCTTGCTGGTCAGGGGTCTGCCGAGGACTGTAGACCTGCATTCACGCAACATGATACGTAACCACAGACGACGGCAGCGCTGAATACTCTGACGTAGAACTTGGCCCTGTTTTCTATCGTCAAGATAGGCTACATAAATCCCTGTATAAATGTTTCATTCACTGTGCTGTAGCACTTTCTGGCTTGAGAGGCCTTCACAATGACGTGCAAGTATTCGAGCATCCATCTACAATACAACACCTTCATCATATGATGTGTTTCAAATGTAACATGTAATTTATTGTCTCCTCATATTTCTCAAAGACAAGCCTGGGCGCACACGACTACCTCTTCCGAGCGGGCGACCACCCACACTGGCGCCGTCTTGGCAGATTGCCACCCCGGCACTGCACACAAGCCACAAATCGAGTTTCCCTCTTGGCATCTCGACCACCATCGCAGCCCATCAACCGCAGCGGAAACTTTCCGGGGTCGTCGTTTGGCTGTACATGTCGTAGTCCGCTCTGCTTCTTCGGCTCATCGTCTTCTAACCCGCGCCTTGTTGGGCAGAGGCGCTAGATGTCGATCACTAAACCTTCAAGCCGTCAAGGTGACGAGCTTCGCCAAACGGGTGTCCATTGAAGCCGGGGGCGCCGGTTACCGAATCGTACAGTAATACCATGGTGTCAACACACGAAGACAAGTACGCCAACTAGGCTGATTGACACTCTTTCACTGCCACTACTAGGCAACCAGACCAGGTTGAAACGCGATTCAAGGCTGACAAGGTTAAAAGGCACCCCGCCTGGTCAATATCCCAAAATGGCAACTGTGCTGATCCCGCATATCAGTTGCTATAAATGTAAAACATGCGCTCTGACTTGACAGCCATGCTTATAAGAGAGGGAAATATGCTGACGCTGGAAAACAACGCCTCGCTAGCCTGTTGACCAAGACCAAATCGATTGACACAACGAAGCAGGACTTCAAGTCACTCAACACTGCTCTCCCAACAACGTCACACTAATTGTGACTCTGGCGTTTCCAATTCTAATAGCAATGACTAAATCACAGTCACGTAGTCCCAGACTAGTGCTCTTGCTTCAGGAATCATTATCACGGCTGCCGGCATCGCTTGGCATCTGGAGGCGCACTTTGGCACCTTGGCACCAAGCAAAAAAAAGCAAAAGCCCGAGGTCGCATTTCCGGACATGTACAAAATCGTGGAGAAAGGCTTTTGTACTAAAGATAGCGACACTGCAACACGCCCAACCAGAGCTGCGACGTCGGTGGTCAAGGGGAATTCGCTCTAGCGACCTTCCGTTACGGGCAGGTGGGAGGCCGGGTGCCGCATTAGCGATCGGCGCCGCTTCATTTACGTAAAGCCGGCAGCTAGCATAAGCACCAACGGGAAAGGAGTCTGGAGAGTCTGGGGGAGGCTGCTGGTTCTGCCATGACGAGGATGACAGTCTAAGTCGGTTCGGGCAGGCCACGCAACAAGAGGTCGTGCTATTCTTATCCAGTTGGTGCCGAACGAGTTCCGTCTTGCTACTTGCTCCCATCAACTTCGGCAAGTGTATTAGGCACGGACGGCCAAGGTCATGACAGATTGGGCTGGGAATGATTGCCCAGGGCGTATCTGTAAGATTCCAACATGTATAAATACATCCCATCGTCCCTCCTCTGATGATTCCCTTTTCTCCAGATCAAATCATCCTCCTCAGTAAGAACACATCAAGATGAAGACCGCCGCCGTCGTCGCTCTTCTCTCCGTCGGGGCGCTCGCCGCCCCCAAGCCCAACAGCAACGTCCCTGTTGGTGGCCCTCTGAACAAAAAGGTCGGCGCCTTTTCCGGCCAGCAAGTCCAGTCGCCCTGGGGCGGCGGTGTCCAGGAGGGCCGCGGCTGGACCTACGTCACCGGCACCACCAAGATTCCCAACATCAGCGGCCAGGCCAGCTACGCCGGCACCGCCGCCTGGGTTGGCATTGACGGTACACTTGCCTCATGACCCTTTTTTTCCACCCCAGATACCCCCAGGCACGTTCATACTAACATGCTCGTGATCAAACAGGCTACAGCTGCTCCAACGCCATCCTCCAGACCGGCGTCCAGGCCCACGGCGACGGCACCGTCCGCGCCTGGTACGAGTGGTGGCCCGAGCCCCCCGTGTACTACGACGGCCAGTTCCCCGTCAAGGACGGCGACGTGATCCGCATGTCGGTCAACGCCACCTCGGCCAACTCGGGCACCTCGACGCTCGAGAACCTCACCACCGGCCGCCACATCACCACCCCCTTCCGCAACATGCGCGAGTCCCTCTGCCAGACCGACGCCGAGTGGATCCTCGAGTACGGCGGCGACTCGCGTACCTTTGCCGACTTTGGCGAGTGGGATTTCTACGACACCCACGCCACCTCGCGCCAGGGCAGCGTCGGCGCCGCCGGCAGCCGCATCACAAACGTCGTCATCAACGGCCAGACCCTCACCGACTGCCAGTCCAACAGCCAGGGCGTCCAGTGCGCCTACAGCGGTTAGAGCGGGAAATAGGGCGCAGGGATGGGAAGCAGTCGGAACAAGGCTGGGATACGTATATAACGAACAAATATAAAGTAAATATGATCAATTGGATAAAAAATACCAAGATGTGACAATCGCTTCATCTGTGCTAGTTATTTTACAAACTGGCGAGTGTAAGATGACAACTCTGGAGGCAGTTGTGTTTGAGTCGCTGGAACTGCGGCATACGGCGAAATAGCTGCAGCGGTACGTTTAATTCATACTCATACTTGCTATCTACAGGCTACACACCCTTGCGGGTATGAAACGACAGGATACAAACTCAGTGTATAAGCGAATGTCGTAGTGGGTGCGTTACTGGAACGAAAGCTGAAGTAGAAATTTCCGATTGGCTCGCTGAACTGGCTGTCTGTATCTATATAAGCTTCTGCTGCGCCATCATATATAGCACGCTCGAGACACCACAAACCAGCTATAAAATACATGTCATTATATTTACTAGAAACGTTGAATCATCAGCTCATCACATCCAACTACGACCAGAGAAAGTCAACCACGACGGCGTGAAAAGCAGATGGGTCAGACAGCTGAGGAGCGTGGCCAAGATCCTTAAACTGGTACAGCTGACCGTGAGGGAGCTGAGAAGCAACATAAGGTCCAAGAACGTCAAAGTGGCCGAGCTTGGCAGCAACTTCAGGTGGGCTCCACTGCGATCCAATGGCAGTCTTGTCCTTATCACCGACAATGAGAAGCGTCTCGGGGGTGAGGTTGCCAAAGTAGTGGGCAATGGGCGATGTCAGCACCATGTCAACAATCTGGGCTTGGTTCCTGATGAACTGCTCGCGCTTTGAGCCGTTATAAATGTTGACAAGCATGTTGACCCATGTGTCGTAGGAACTCTTCCACTGGCCGACGTAGTAGACATCCTGCTCGTAGCCCCTGATCGCCTTGTAGTTCTGAGCGGCCTCGGACTTGTAGCTGTCGTCCAGAGCAATATACGGAACGCCCTTTTCCACATAATCTTCAAGACCGACTGGGTCGATGAGAACTAGCTTCTCAATCATGTCGGGGTATTGCAGTCCGAATCGGGTCGAGAGCATGCCACCAAGGGAGTGGCCAATCAGCGTGATTTTCTTGATTCCGAGAGTCGTGAGCAACGCTTGCGTGTTCTTTGCCAGCTGGTTGGTGCTGAACTGGTAGTTGGTGGGCTTGCTGCTCTTGCAGAAGCCGACCTGGTCCGGGGCAATGACGCGGTAGCCAATGCTGGTTAGGACATCGATCGTGTCGCCCCAGGTAGGGCCACAAAAGTTCTTGCCGTGCAAAACGACGGCAGTTTTGCCGTTGGATGGGCAGGATGGGGGAATATCCATAAAGGCCATCTCCAGGTCCTGAAATTGGTTGTGGAAGCGGAAGAGCTTCACCGGATGCGGGTATGTGAAGTTGGAGCCATTGAGGTCATTGTCAAAGGGTCCCTTGTCAACGGAGCCGTTGGTCTGCGCCGACACCAAACCAGCACAGAGTAGGCCAGTGGCCACAAGCCCAGTGAGCGGGAAGCGCATGGCGAATGTGAAGTCGCGATCTTGCAGACGGCGGAGAGAGCGGAGATGCGACGCCGCAACGTGCAAGACAGCAGCAAGTAGACACGAGGTAAAGGGCTGGGCGAGAGTGCACCTGGTGCCCGAGAGGCGATGCTGTTGTGGCCGAGCGAGGGTTTTAATCAGTAGCGGAACAACAAGAAAAGAGCCCAAGGCTGGAAGCACATGTAACGTAGGTGCAAAGATGATGCAAGTGCCCTCAATTGAGGTGGTGAGCGGCGTGGTTATTCACGGTGAATATACAGTGGAGTGGTCTTTGGTACTGGGTGCAGGAAACCGATGCAAGGAGGTGGAGAGAACCGCCTAACAATTTAACAAACCGGCACCAAATGGAGCAGGTGAAGGAGCAGTGTAGCTTGAATTGTCGTAGCCTGCCATGTGTTATTGCGTTAGCTTGACGGTCGCCCAGAGTTAGGCCAACCAACCTCCGTTCTTCCCGACAGGGGGAGCACTGGTGGCTGCCACGAGGAGGCTGCGTCTGTACCAAGACATGTGGATTGGTTACACCAGCTTGGTGGCATGCTTGGCAGATACCCAGCTCACTTCCTGGTGAGAGTTTGAGAATCGGATAGTCTCTTGGCCCAGAATGTTACGAAAGGCACATCAGACTCTGCTAATGATCGGCTCACTTCTGGCATGGTCCGCATCGTCTGATATAGGGACGACAACTTGCGAACCCCCGAGTCATCAAGGCTGACAGCAGGATTCGAGCCACTAACGTTGGTTGGACCAATCGAGGCTGCTAGGCGATTCCTCGTTAGGTGGCAATTCTAGCTGGTTGGCGCAATTGCATTGCTTGGACCGAGGATGAAGGGCCATATCATAGTGTTGATGGCAGTATGATTTCTCGTAGGTTTTCCTAGCCGGTATAAGAAATTAGCCCGAGCGGGACAACGGATATTTATGCCGGTGGAAATAATGATGCGTGTACGGCGAGATTTCGGCGCTGACAGCTCTGGTTGTTTGCTTAGTCGGTGGCCTGTGCCATGTCTCTGAGGTAGAGTCCAGGGCTCGTCGCGTTACGTCCGTCTGTTTGGATATCGACATGGTTGACCAGATATAAGGCATTGGTAGAATATCGAACCGCGGTGCATTGATTTCCGAGCTTGGTGTGAAAGCTCTTGATGGATGATGCAGGAGGCAAGTTGGCAAACGACCATGTCAAAAGACAGCCACCTGCGCACGACCAACTGCAGCAGCAGCTGACAAACACTGGAAGAGCATTCACTCGTTTGAGTCAACAGTGCTCCATCTCAATTCTGCACACACAGTCGATCGGTTCGCATAATGGCCCTTCCGCCTCTTGCGCGATTCGAGGCTTTCCCAGTCTTCGTTTTATCGCTTTTCATTTACTGCACGACTGCCACACCACACCAATCCTCGACTAAGCACAAGCACCAGGACAACCGGGTCAGGTCCTCCTCGTACAGGTGGCACGGCTAAGCTAGCAAAGTCGCGCGCCGCCGCCACAACACTCACTTGAAGGGTCATCCGAAGGCTCTACATCGATTCTTCCCGCATTTGGCGACTCGCCCGCTTGCGGTGATATCGGCCGGCTTCCCCTCTCAGTTCTGCAACTCACGAGGTCCATGTGTCCAACCTGCCCCATTCCGTAGCGTTCAGCAGCTAGCCACTAATGCACCCCGTGTCGGGGCAGGATTGTCGCCGGCTGTTTACAACGCAGAGAGCTGGTCCGTGAAGTGCATTAGCTACGTCTGTCAACTTGGCTAGAACCGGCCCTTCTACGCGCAATGCTCGAAACTGAATCATCTCGCTGTTACGCTGGATTGACTGATGCGCCGTCAGTAAACTAGATGGTCCAGCTCTTTCGCCACAGAATGTGGCCTCATACTCAATCACCAAACTCATCGTTACCGGCACAGACGCTCAACATCATCCCATGTACGCTCATGCAGTGTTCGGCGATGCTTGGCTAGCGCATCCTCCACGAACCCAACGGCCATGCGCGGGGCTCTATCTTTCGCATCTCTGTACTGGTTCCATCACGGGATCTGATTCCACCAGTTAACCCTCACCGCTACCACTATGGTTCGTCGCTAGTTGTCGCACCATAGCTCTACTTGCTCCTTGCTGGACCTGCTTTGTCGGCCACGAATCACCCGATCAGTGCCTTTGGTCGGGTATCGAGAAGGCCCACGGTTCTTTCGGCTGTCAAATTCCGAGGGAGTGCGCCCCAAGGCTAGACAGTCCAGCGGTTCATGCTGCCAACTGCAGTCACGGAATTGCCCTGCAGCCACCGGCCTGCCCACGCCACTTGGTGTACAATTGGGCTTGGCTACGCTCAGTCAAAGTCGCGAAAGCGTTGGCGGCGTCTCTATGCGCTTGCTTGACTCACATGCCTTCGCGACTCGGAGCTCAGCAGCCTTTCCCTGGAGGATTTTTTTCCGAATTGGGATTGGTAAGTGAGAATCTGTTCAGTCATGTTCAACAAACAGATTCGGTCAAAAGTCCTTGCATGTCAGGTTGCATTCGACACCTGAATCATGTACTAAACGCTAGCCTATAGTGTCCACAGGCACCATGTGGCAAAATGCGGAGAGAGTGCGCACAGTTGAGTGATTTTGACTTCTGCGCTGGAGAATATTGCTTGCTCGGTATTCGTGCAGGTTTAGCCTCGCGAGTGACAGGAGATGTCGTTTTGGATCGTGTCAGTGCGTGACTTACATGCTAGCCCTGCATGGCCTGACACTATCACCGTCTAGCTTCCTGCAGCCGAAACCTGGCAAGCGATCAACTGCGCCACGCCGCTGCGTAGGGCAGTGTCACGAAGAAAAGAATGGGTAGGAGTACTGACTCGGTCCATTGTCATGATGTTGTTGTTCCTGCACATCAATGATCAAGGCACTGCAGACGACTATTTTGTACTGCGGAGGCTGCGATCATAGCCGCTGGGGGAGGACTCACAAGAAACCGGGGTCCTGCATAACCACCTACCCGAACAGGCAGCAGACCATGGTTCAGCTCATTTCGCAGCTCAACTCTACGAGGTCAATTTGCGCGGCGCAAGCCTGCAATAGAAGGCCTTGGTGTTTTGGGGCTATAATAAGGCTCTATACGAGTTTGAAACGCGGAAAGACGCACGACATCTTGGGGGGGGCAAATCCCTTTGGCACAACCACAAGCAGGCAACTGTTCGAACAGCTAGTGTGGCCTAATGCGTGCTTTGCATGGTCACTCATCCGGTTCGTGCCATAGCCTGGGCTGGTTATCTTTTACTCGAGCGGGGTGAGGTGGTGGCCCATGCTTGCTGTGCAGACGAGACGATGCACCATCGCTCATTGATGTGCTCACCCATCCGGCCCCGGCCTGCATACGTTACGTTTATGCTTGAGACGGCCTTGTGTAGTTCTATTATAATATGCCCTCCCCGGTTCTACCAACCGAGATTGCTTCCTTTTTTAGAGACCCCACGTATATATCTTCATCACTTTGTTAACCACCCTTCACTTTCGAAGCATCCAGACGACACGGCGAGTCTAGCTGATTTGATCTGTCGCAATGACTGTGTTCGAAAACCAGACGGCAACGAGCCATGCCGACTACGTTCGCGTTCCTTGCATCGTTTTCTTTGCATTCACTCCTATCTTTCTAGCTATTCGGATATACAACCGTATATCGAGAAGGACTGGTCTGGGATGGGATGACGGCACCATCATCATCTCCTACGTAGGCCGTTAGGGTCATTATCTACACGAAGTGATATGCTAACTTGGTCTTTCAGTTCTGCACACTGACTGTCATGGTTTTCATGAAGGTATCTGTGGACGCCGGTTTCGGGAAACACGTCAAGTCGCTTTCAAGACCCAACAAGCTCAAGGCCCTCCAGGTGCGTTCTCTCTGAGGTCTTGCACAAATCGACTCAATTTTAACCCGGTGGTAGATGTTTTACATTGCCCAAATTTTCTACAAGCTCACCATTAACCTCACAAAGACATCAATTCTACTGCTTTACCGTCGAATCTTTGTCCAGAAATGGTTCCGATACAGCTGCAACACATTGATCTGCATCGTCATGGCCTACTGTGTTGCTACTACAGCCTCGTCCATCTTCCAATGCACCCCCATTCCTCTGGCATGGGACAAGTCTCTTCATGGCAGCTGCATCAGCATGATCAAGAATTGGTATGCTAATGCCGGTTTCGCCATTGCCACGGATGTCCTGATTCTGAGTCTTCCGATGCAACCTATCTGGACGAGCAAGCTCCCCGTCAATCAGAAACGCGCTCTTATGCTTGTCTTTGCTCTCGGTGGCTTGTAAGTGCAATCCTTCGCGCCATCACGAACAAAGAGGCTGACCTTGTACTACTAGTGTCACCGTCACCTCAATACTGCGAGCTACGACGCTCAACTTTTCCATCACTTCTCCCGACGTGACATGTAAGTAGCGTATCGACCATTCACCTCATACTCGACTGACCGAGGATCCAGACGACATTGCATCTACACTATGGACTATGATCGAAATCAACGTCGCCATCATCTGCGCCTGCCTTCCGATGTGCCGCATGGTCCTCGCCTGGATGCTTCCCGGTCTTTTTGGATCCATGACCGTCTCGTCTACACCAAAGAATGCCCAGTCCTCTGGCTCGTCCGATCCTACAATGACCATTGGCCACAGACGCCTACGCTCTCTCAACGGCGAATGGACACCCTATACCGGCCCGAGCATGGCTGAAGACACGGGTCATGGCTCTGTGCATCACCACGAGCAGTCTAGCGAGGAATTCATCTTGGCGCCTTATCAGAAAGTCTATATCCAGGAGGATGCCGATGGCATCATTCGTAAGACCACCCAATACGAGGTCTACTACGAGCATGAGGACTCGAAAGCTGAGAATGGACGAACCAACACTACCCGCGTATACGCCGTATGAAATGTCAACGGCATACGGAAGCAGGAAAATATGGCCAGTAAAAACATCCAAAGTTATCCAAGTTGGGAATATGCGACACGAGATTGGGGTTATTTGGGATAACCTCTTCTTTTACTCACTCGTTTCTTGTTTCTTCTGCCTATTTTATCTTGTGTTTGCTGGGCGGCGCACGGGGTTCTCGGCGGACTATGGGGGACGTCTCGAATGATCATCAGATGTAACAGCAATGTATGATTTTTTGGGTTGATTCCATGAGCCACAACACTCTTTATACGTTAACTACGCTGCATGATAAACAACCTTCGCCAATGAAAAAAGATTATTGCGAATTTGATCCTCTTGACAACTACAAGTACGATAACACAGGGAAGAATATACTTGTGCAGAGGCTAGAAAATATACGGTATAGTAGTACACATAATGGTGGGCAATAAACACTAGACTAGCTCATGCCGTCCATGAACTCAACACGGTCGAGGAGCATCTGGCGATAGCCCATGTACTCGCGCAGACCCTCCCAGTCCGCACCCGTCTCCTCGCCATATCTCCAGGGCTCCCTGAAGCCCCATGCCAGGGCCACCTTGTCCAGGGCGGCGCGTTCCTCCTCGCGCATCCAGCGATAGCGCAGCGGCGTGCCCGGGGTCCAGGTGACGCGCTTCATCTGATCCTTGTGGCTGAGCTTGGCAATCATGCCCAGCGAGCCGACGACAAAGAGATAGCCCGAGATGCCGGCAGCGCCAATCGCTGTGGCAGTCGTCACGTCCATGGTGTTTTGCCAGTAGGCGGCGTAGGCCGTCGACAGGCCGATGATGCCAAAGGGCAGTGTCATGAGGCCAATTGCCGGCGCCGTGCCGTGCTTGATGAGCTTGGCGCGCTTGAAGGCGGGCACGCAGAAGCCTGCCTCGATAATTCCGAGCGAGGCATCCAGGTTCTTGGCTTCAATGGCCGTCTGCAGGGCCATGTCGACGACGGCCGTCTCGACGGCGCGCGAGGCGGCGTTGGGGTTTGTACGCTGGTACGCAATGACGCCGTTCTTGACTACGGGTTTGCTCTTCTTGGCGTAGAGCTCAAACACGGCCGGGAGCGACTCGGGGCGGCCCAGCTGGTTCTGGATGCGGACGTAGGCCTCGAGGAATTCGGGCGCCATCTCGACATTCGGGTTGCTGATGATGCTCCAGGCGGCGTAGGAGATGCGGTTTGTCGCGTCGGCTATGCGCGTGTCAATGGCCAGCTTACTGATGCCTGTCCGCTCGGCGTTGAGGGACGCCAGCCGCAAGGCCGAGGCCTTGCTCTGCGACTCGGCGCGCTTCAACTGCGGGTGCATGGCGGTCGCGGCGCGCAGGCACGATTGCAGCGCCGCCGTCGTCAGCTGCTTCGCGGGGATGCCGTCGACGGAGAGGAACTTTTTGCTGCTGTCCTCGGCGAGGGCGGCGAGCTCGGTCGGATCCGTGATGCGCTGGACTTTGGTGCCGGGGGCGACGGTGGAGGCAGTGTCTTTCTGGTTTAGGTTTGCGTCTTGCGGCGGCGCGGCCATGCTGCTGCTAGACCAGCGAATGCCGGCATCTCTCCAGGTCGGTAGGTTTCTCGCATGTCGGCTGCTGGACGTAAGCAAGGGCCGGCCGAGAAGCGCAGCAGCAACGCCCGTGGAGCGTGGGAGCACGGCGCAGGACTGGCAGACGAAGCCGCCAACTGCGCGAGTCGATGCGGAGCGCATTGTCGTTGCGGCGACGAGTCTAGAGGACGCGGATTACGTTGATTCGTTTCTTCGGCAGATCCCGCGCTATTGCCTAACTGCAGATCAGAGTATGGCTTCCCGAAATGGCTGTCGTCGGCAAGGAGGTGACAAGATGGTGGTAAAGATGAGAAGAAATTCTTAGCGCAATGATTGGACGTCAGGAGAATTGGCGCGCCCCTCTACAGACTACAGTGCATGCCAGCTAGTTTAGACGCTGCAGACATTGAGCGCAACCTGGCATTCAACGCTTTTTTTGGGAAGATTTCAAATAAATGTAGACATCCACTGGTGGGCTCTCGAGACTTATTTACCGTAGATATGTCTATTTCCATTTTCACCACATAAATGTAAGTTGGCCTTCCAGGCGGCTATAAAAGTTCTTTATGAGGTGGGGCGGACAGCCAAGCTGCTCTTGCGCGGCCCAGTGCCACCTCAATGACGAAACCAGAGCATCTCACTCGAGACAGCTGCACGTCGATTCGAGCTCCTGCATGCAACATTGATAGCTGATCAGGCCACTCGACGCATATACTTGTCTTCCACAGACCGCGGCCAACTCCTGCGACTCCATCAAGGCAATCTAGCTTCCACCTCTCGCGAACGAGTAGCTGTTCAGTCGACCCAGCCACCACCTCGACTTGCGTTCTCTTGAACGCAGCTACTGCTTCAGGATAAGACCCTTTGAATAGAACTTCACAATATACAATGCCGGGGCCGCCTCCTCCGCCACCCCCGCCTCCGCCTCCGGGCGCGGGCGGCCCTCCTCCTCCACCACCACCCCCTCCTGGGGGCGCACCAGGCGGCATCCCAGGACGTCCTCCGCCAGGTCGAGTATGTCCAACTGCAACCCGATCTGCTATGCACCCTTGCTAACCATGTACCATAGGGTGCACTTCTTGCCGATATTAGCAAAGGCAAGGCTCTTAAGAAGGCCGTCACGAACGATCGCTCTGCACCTGCAGTTGCTGGAGGTGGCACATCATCGTCTGGCCCTTCAGCAGGCGGCGCGCCACCTGTTCCGGGCCTGGCGCCACCCGTCCCTGGAAACCGCGTAAGGAGCAACAGTGATCAGGGCACTGGAGGTGCCCCAGCCGGGCTAGAGTCGGCCGCGCCGCAGCTCGGCGGCCTGTTCGCGGGTGGTATGCCCAAACTGAAGAAAAGAGGTGGTGGTGTAGACACGGGACGAGATGCAGATTCATCTTATGTGTCTGACCCTGGCGAGTCGAAGCTCTCAGTGCCTAGACCTCCTGTTTCTGCACCTCCGCTGCCGTCGGGTGGCGCTCCGGCGATCCCGGGGAGACCATCTCTGCCGGTGCCTGGCCCTGGTGGTTTGAGAAAGACGAGTGGAAGGGGACCGCCGCCTCCCATAGGAAAGAAGCCACCCGCCTTACCAACTGGTCGAAAACCAGCTTTGAAGCCGACATTTCCCTCGTCTCCTGCTCCTCCGCCCCCTCCTCCGTCAGCTCCGTCAGCTCTATCAGGAGCACCAGCACCGCCGCCGCCTCGTCCAACATCATCTGCTCCGGGGGCGCCTCCTCCGCCGCCGCCGTCACTCGCGCCACCTTTGCCAGCAGCTGCTCCTCGACTGCAGCCACCTCCTCCCCCTCCACCACCAACGAGCTCCGCGCCCTCGATGGCGTCGGTCGTGAATCGACCATCTGGACGGTCATCGCCGACGACAGCGCCTCCGCCGCCCCCACCACCTCCTCCCGGTGCTGCGCCGTCACCACCATCTGCACTTTCTCCACCACCTCCTCCTCCACCGCAATCTCGCAGTCGTGGCTCGTCTCTGCGACAATCTATGCTCGACCCCAGCGCTTACACGCTATCTACAAACGGGTCCCCTACACCAAGTCTTACGCCGAACTCGCGGACCTCGTTCCATTCACCAAGCCCAAGCCTTGGGGGAGGCCGTATCATTATCAGTGACTCGAGATGGCACTTCAAGGAGGATGATCAGCTTCCAAAACCAAGAGGCTTTTCTAGGGCTAGCCGGAGATACAGAGCAGGCAGGGGAAGTAGTGTTCCCCTAGATCTGAGCGCTTTCTAGTCATCAGTAACTTTCTATGCATTATTGTACAATCAGAAGGCGTCCTTTTAGTCTACCTCAACTGAATCGCTGTGCTAAGGTGTCCTCGCGGCAACTAATCAAAATGAGCCAATGAATGTGCATCGATTCCATTTTTGAAATATTGTACAACAAGGTATAATCTAACACGCCAATATGGTAGTATACACAGAGCCCAGCCAGCAGCTGAGAAATCTCGCTTCATTCCTCACATAGACTTCAGGTAATTGGACTCCTTAATCTTGGCCCTTCTCTCCTTGCGCATGGCCAGTTTGAGCTCCTGGCGCTTGTCGGCCGCAGCAATGTTGTCGGCCACGGTGCCATCCTCCTCACCCTGGATATTGACCGACTGCTGCTGGAGAGGAATCTTGGGCTGCAGAGCTTCGAGATTGCCAGAGGCGAGCATCTCGGCTTCGGCCGCCTTTTGACGCTTGGCTGCCAGTCGTCGCTGCTTCTTGGATTTGGCTGGGGAAAAAAGTTACCGTTAGCATATATGCAAGCGGCTGGGCGATCACACAGACTGGGTGTCATCTTGGGAGCCTCGAAACGTACAGAATTCATCACCGGCAGCGTCTTCTTCGCCCTCGGCCGTCTTCCTGGTGACGTCGAGGCACGACCACAGCCACTCGGGGTAGTCCTCGTCCCGCTTCGCGACTGGGTCGGAGCCACCCTTGATGTAGTTGAGGCCGGTGAGAATGGTGCCCTCGGGGCAGCTGGATCGGCTCGCGGCCTTTTCGGCAGGCGCGGTCTCGCCCGCGGCTGTTGTGGGAGTCGAGAGCGTCGGCTCTGCGGAGCGCAGGAATGGCGCGATGGAGAATTGGCGGCGCGCGGCCGGGAATTGTCGACGGGCGACAGCCGTGCGCAGACACCTTGTGCAGAACATGATGTACTGTGGCTGCAAGGAGTGTTGCCGCCGTGTGGTGCTTGAATTTCGTGGAGGTGCTTGTGGGTGATTAGGAGTGCCAGCACTGGGCGGCTCAGAAATTTTGGAGTCGCTGTCGCGTGGGGAGCCTGGCGCTGGTAGGCTTCGGGGGCCCGATGGCAAAGGTCATGCAACGGAAATAAGTTCTGCGCTTAACAAGTGAAATAACCAGTTTTTTAGCAAAAGATTTAGTTTAGTTTCGACTTCAATTCCAGTTCTTCTATCATATATACACTCTCGCAGAGTTACACTAATGCCATCGCCGGGGGCAGGGCGCCGCATGTTGCGCAGCTATCCCACCCAGCTGTACATCTGTCTCTGTCGAGGAAAATGCCAATAAATCCAGCAATTGCTGCGCTTCTATTACACTCAACACCAAATCCTTGATCATGAAGAGAATCGTCCTTGGTTCAGCTTGGCAATCTTGTCAGAGGTGTGCACCTTGGCAGCGAGGTCCAGCTCCTCGTCCTTTTGCTCCAGGTAGTTTTGTTGCATGAATTTCGTTCCCTTGATCTTGTTGGCAGCAAGGAGCTCGAGGTACTTCTCTGTATCATTGCAATGCAATTAGTTTCCATGCACTGCCACCCGGGACTTCTCAAACTCGTCCCGCATCAATTGGGAGCTTACCTCGCAGGTCACCGCACTTCTCCAGGTGATTGTTGCCGTTCTTGATGTAGCATTTGCTCAATTCCTCGCCGACAAGTCGGGTCATCATGGCGCCGACCCATTGTTCGCGGATAATGGCGTCCTCGGCGGCCTTGAAGGCCTTGGTGTCGTCAAAGTCTACACCGTTGAATGTTGGCGCGACCGTGGGCTTTTGAGCCTTGAATAGCTCGGATTCCGGAGTCGGCATGTTGGCGGTGTGAAGTCCGGTCCCTGCGATAAACGGTCCTCGTGTTGAGCGGCTATTGCGAGACTCAAGAAAGAATTCGCGGGTAGCTGAAGCAGTGGCTACTGACTTGCTCTTCAGCCTAGGACATCACAAACCTCTGGTGGCGCTTCTGGAACGACCAATGGTACGCCTGGCTTGTCAGGCATCTACTTTTCAGCCACGACTGGTACGAGCAAGTACCGAAGTACTTTCTTATCGTGTTCACCGCTTTTGATTAGACCCACTGTTTGCTTGCGAAAAAAAAATCCAGGTTCTGCCCAGCCTCCAAGTAAAAAGACCCTGCTCGCCCGCTGTTCTAAACTTTTCTCCAACTCTTCACACCTCATTTTTTATACCCTCTACCCAGATATCTTTCCGCATATCCTTTCTTTTCCTTTACCTGCGTTTAGAAAGCACATTATTCATATTCACAATGGCCAAGTCTGCTACCAAGGTGGCGAAGCCCTCCAAGGCCGAGTCCAAGACCGTCAAGAGCGGCGGCATCACCAAGGCCTCCCAGACACCCAAGGCCAAGGCCAAGGACGCTGCTAAGGCTACTGCCAAGAACATTGAGAAGAAGAAGAAGAAGGTCGAGCCCGAGTCTTCCGACTCCGACTCTGACAGCGAGTCCGAGGCCAGCGCCTCCGACTCTGACTCTGACGCCTCGGAGGAGGAGGCCCCCAAGAAGCCAGTGGCCAACGCCAAGAAGGCCAAGGCTGCTGAGAGCTCCGATGAGGACTCCGACTCTGACGAGTCTGAGGCTGAAAAGCCTGCCCCCAAGGCCAACGGCAAGAAGGCCGCTGCCGACTCTGATAATTCCGACGACTCTGACTCCGACGAGGAGGAGGAGAAGACCAACGGTGCCAAGGCCGTATGTATTCACTCTGTGCTGAACAATTTTCCCCTGATACTAACAAGACATCAGGATACCGACTCTGATGACTCTGACGACAGCGACGACTCTGACTCCGATGAGGAGGAGAAGACTGAGGCCGCTCCTTCCAAGAAGCGCAAGGCTGAGGAGGACGTTGACGAGGCGCCCAAGAAGGCTAAGACTGATGATGCTGCCACTACCCTCTTTGCCGGCTCCCTCAGCTGGGGTGTCAACGACGACTCTCTGTATGAGGCTTTCAAGTCCTTCGGTGGCCTTGTCAGCGCCCGTGTTGTTACCGACAGGAACACTGGTCGCAGCCGTGGTTTCGGTTACGTCGACTTTGACAACTCCGAGTCTGCTACCAAGGCCTACGAGGCTATGCAGGGTCAGGAGATTGACGGCCGTGCCCTGAACCTCGACTACGCCAACGCCAAGCCTGCCGAGGCCAAGCCCCAGGATCGCGCCGCCGACCGTGCTAAGCGCCACGGTGACACCCTCAGTGCCGAGAGCGAGACCCTCTTCGTCGGCAACCTGCCCTTTGACACTGAGCAGGATGCTGTTCGTGAGTTCTTCAGCCAAGTCGCCGAGGTCGCCAGCGTTCGTCTGCCTACCGACCCGTAAGTTTGATACATTTCTATTCATGTCGTCGTATGTTGGCTAACAATATCTTCTAGTGAGTCTGGTAACCTGAAGGGTTTCGGCTACGTCACCTTCAACTCCATTGACGATGCCAAGGCTGCTCTTGAGGCCAAGAACGGCGAGGCTATTGGCAACGGTAGAATGTCTCGTGCTGTCCGTCTCGACTTTGCCGGCCAGCGTCCTCCTCAGCAGGATGGTGGCCGTGGCGGTTTCGGTGGACGCGGCGGTGGCCGTGGCGGGCGTGGTGGCGGCCGAGGCGGTCCCCGCGGTGGTGGTCGCGGTGGCTTCGGTGGCCGTGGTGGTGGCCGTGGCGGCGGCTTCGGTGCTAGCCGTGGTGGCTTCTCCGGCAGCAAGATTTCTTTTGACTAAATGGGATTTATTTGGGAATTTGGGAAGGGTATGAACTGATCGGACCTTTTGAGTGGGTGTTGGTCTATGTGGGCTGTCGTTTCAAAACAAGTTGGCGGCTCTTTCAATTGAGCTAGTGGGCTTTGAGAAAAGTGCTTTTCCTCTCCGAGGACTTGCGGTGATAGACCTGGGGGCATCATTCTTCACTTTGGGTAAACCGAGGGCTTGTGGCTATATTATATACGTCTCCTCCCGAGACCTTGTTTTGTGTGGGCAACGATTCGAATGGCTTTTTGATGTGTACTCTTTACTACCCGTTCGGGCGGGAACAAGAGAGCAAACCAATCCAGTGGGCTTCCTGAGGGATTTTGAGCGGGCTAATATTGGGAAGACGGCTTTTTTCTGCGTTTCTTCACTTGCTTTGGGTGTCTGACACCTGAAGCCAAAGGGTAACAATGACTGAGTGGACCAATTTGGATCGAGCGAGAAACTTCTTGATGGGCTCTGGGGGATGTTGCCAAAAAATGCAAATACTTGGTTTGGAAATCGTTGCGAGGCATGTTGCTCTCTCTTGGGGCAGCTCGCAGCTTGTACCACTCTCATTTATGCACATTTTCAGGTTGTGCTTTTGTTTTCCCGATGCTGTTATGAACCGGGTAAGTATCTTGTTAGCATATGATCAATTTTTGCAATGTCTGTAGTTCTAGTATTCCCCCTGGCGTTATTGGCTGGAAAAGTAATACTATTTCAATGTTATGAATCTCTGTTTTGATGTCGAAGATGTGTGAATGTCTTGCGCGTGAATGCCACGTTAATTGTCGCTGGACATGGACCGGTGCGGCCCGACTTTGCAACCTGCGGCGCTGCCGCGCTGTTCGCAGCAATCCCAAATAAAGGCATCCGGCCACTCCTCCATGTTCTCCTCCGTCTCTATCGGGCCCCAAGTCTTTTCATCCATGTCTGCCCACGTGTCGTCGTCATGATCCGCGTACCTGGCACCTGCGAGCGTCCCAACCCTGTATTAGCAAGCCGCTTCCACGCGCACAAGCGCATCGCTCACCCCCATGCTGCGGCCCAGGGGGGGGGGGGGGGGGTATTACCAGGATGATAGCGGCATTGGTTCTCGGGCCGCGCAAAGACGGAGAATGCATGGTTGCAGTCGATGCAGATGGCCTGGTCGCTTCCGCCGCAGTTGGACGGCGCCGTCACCAGCTTGTTTGCCATGTCGACCACTTTGGCGCGGGTGTGTGGATTGTCACAGAGGGCGATGAGGATGGCGCGGAGATGGCTCTCTTTGAGATTGACGAGGACGTCCATTTTGCTCGGCTCGTCGTGTTGCTGTGTGTTTGCCCAGGTTGATGTGTGGAGAGGAGGAGCCGTGAGAATGGTCCAGCTGGCTTGACCGCCCTCGTCACAAACGCGGCAACGAGATGATTACAAGTATCAATCGGATTGCTGCTGCAGGTGATTTTCCTGCAATCCGAGTTTAGGCAACGGGAGCCATTTTGTTTATCCAGCTCCATCGCTTATTGGACTCTTTCCGCTCCTATTCGACAGAACAACGTCTACATTTTACCCGTCAATTTGATGCAAGCCGACTTCGCAACCCTTTGTAGTGCCGCTCTCATCGCAGCAATCCCACAGGAACGCGTCCGGATACTTTCGCCTGTTCTCCTCAGTATCAGGTGTTCCCATGGCTTCTTTCATCGTGATCGGCCCAGCGCCAGTGGTCTTCATTCGCAATCATCATGCCTATGGCCATTTCGGCATTAGCAGAGGAACGTTGCCATGGACTTTTTGCCCCTCCCTGGAGTTCCTGCCGCTATGGATTTACCAGGGTGAAATTTGCACTCTTCATCTGTACGATCGCTGCCGAGCGGCGCAAAAACCTCGTTGCACTCGACGCAAATAGCCAAGCAGCCGTCGTTTTCGCCGTACTCGGACGCCGCTTCTTCCAGGTCATCGGCCATGTCGGTAGCCCTCTCCAGGATATTCTCGTCCTTGCATAATGCTACGAGGATAGCACGGAGATGATCCTCTTTGGTGTGGGCAAAGACTGCCCAGGTGCTAGATTCTTCCATGGTTTGCTGTTATTGCGTCGAGTGAAGGTCGGGTGAGGTGTAGGTGGTGGGGTTTGAGGACGGCATAAACATTGACCGCCTTGTACGTGGGCAGTCGAAATTCATTTCGTAAAAAAAGCGGAAGGTTATTGTGCTGAAATCAGCTCAGGTAAAAGTCGCTGGATAACCAAACTTGAAGCCGCCGCTGATTGATAAGAGCTCGCCGCCATTCGCCAAGACAACATCGCCCGTCGCCGTCAACGCTGGCGAAACGTTGGAGGTATGCAAATGCTGCGGCAAGTAAAAGTGTCTCTGGCATTCCCTCTTCTTTATATCACCCACAGAAGCGCTGCATAGCCACGAATCACGGTCCATGAAGATAATACGAGCAGTGTCGGGGTTCCAGCCCAGGAGGCTGTGCCACTGTCTTGACCCGTCCGGCAAGGTATTGATTATGTGCCGAATGTCGTCACCAGGATGGCCCCAATCATCATTTGTCAACTGGAAGACGAGAACGGTCGAACTTTCCGTCATTCCTGCCCAAAAGTTTACTTGAAGGGACAACGTCTTCAAGTCGCCCAATAACACGGCCTTGACAATTTCCCGTTCTTGGCATCCCGGCGCCAGGCTGTACTTGAGCACAATCTCACACGGCTCTATCGCCTTTGGAAAGTTTCTTGCACCGAATCGTCGTACCTTGTGGGCCTCGAATAGCCAAAACTGCTGCTGCGACCTTTCAGATGCTTGGGCGGCCATCCAGAACCGAACCTTTGCGTCCTTGTCGCCCGAGTGCCACGTTCCCACGCAACTTGCGTCGTCGCAGCGATAGACGGCAGCCATCTCACCCATTGCTAGGAGTAGAAACTTGTCATTGGTGCTGAAGCATAGCTGCGTAACGTGAGCCTCGGTCTTTGTCCCGTCGGCGCCATTTAGGTGTGTCACTAGGCCAGTGTCTGCCTCGTACTTTCGAATCAGTATCCTTTTATTGGAGTCATAGGAGGCAATCAGTCCAGTTTTGGACAGTGCGATTTGGAGCACGGACGCACTATGGCTGTACAGGCTCTGCTTTTCGATGCCTGTTTTCTGGGCAGAGAACTTGAGGACGTCTCCTCTGCGATTGCCAGCCACCGTCAAAGCGACTTGGGGATGGGTCACAATGACGCTGATTTGCTCGTCTTTCTCGCGTCGAGTACTTTGTGTAATTGGTCCCGAGTTGGTGATTGTATTTCGCAGTGGCTCCTCTTCAGACAGCGTGTGTTGAGCAACAGCCACTGGTGTCCAACATTTGATGCTCGAGTCCGTAATGTCCAGTATTCCCGCGCTGTCCGCTGTGAAGCTCAAGAGTCTGTACACTTTGGGGGAGGTTTGAATGTTTCCAATGATTTTGAGCTGCTCAAAACTCCACAGGGTAATGTTACCCCGACTATCCGCTGTCGCTAATGAGCGCCCGTCCGGTGAACAGGCTGCAGAGAGAAATGCCGCCTCTGCCGGTGCACCGTGTGACTTGACAACTTCTGTCGACCACGTATCAAAGGTGGACAGGCTATAATCCGCATATACAACAAGTAGAAGCTGTATATTCTTGTTGGGGCTGAAGAGAAGCTCCTTGGCTAGTCTGTCCTGCTCGTCCTTGATGCCGCCAATAAACTCCAAGTCTTCAGCATCCCACAGACAGATAGAGCCGTCACTGTATCTCAGTGCTATTATATCAAACTCGGGAGATATCTTGGCAAATATAGGAGCCATTTTTCTTACAAGTTTGCTTTCCTCTTTTGGTCGCTGATCCTGGTTTTGTAAGTGCTCGTCTTGAAGAACTTTGCCAGTCGCTTTGTTCCATTTAATCAGATGGCCGTGAGATAGGACGGCCACTACCTTACCTCCCGACACCGTTACACATAGACATCGAAACCGCAGGTGAATTTCCCATATCATCTTCCCTTGCAAGTCTTGCAGGATCACAGCCTTGGTGGTGCATATAACAACCAGACCATCGGCTAAATGGACGAGATCGACCGCACTTCCATGTTTGAAAGTCGCCTCGCGCTGGTACGTTCTCTGACTTAACACTGCAACAGTCCCAAAATCTGTACCAATGACGAAATGCTCGTCACCTGACGAGACTGCAGACGCACCTTCGTCGTCTAGGGCCACATGGGCCACGCAGTCATCCCATTCTGGGTTCAAGCTCCCGCTCAGAGCCAACCCGCCCGCTCTCCTTCTCGGTACTTGGGCAACTGCCGTATTTGAAGGACACAGGGGAGGAATGAGAAAGTATACTGAGGAGGGCTGCTTCCGCAACGGCTCACCAAACTTTGTCGTGAGCCGGCTCAGATCTGCTGCCCAGCGAAGAATCTTGGCTGTTCTCATACTTGGCGTGACAGCTTTCCGGTGCAGATACGCGGTCAAATTTCTAGACACGCGCAAAATGGCGTGACAGTTTCCGCTTGTCGCGACTTTTTCGATCCATCCCAAAATGTTTACCCCGAAAAACTTCTCCAGGGCCGTCAGTATCTCTTCATGCTTTTGTGGTGATGATGCCAGAACGTGTTCCGAGAAGCTTTCCATGGCATAGCTCTGCAGTGATGAAATGCGCGGCCTTGCCTGCCTCAGCGCTCTTTCGGTGCGCGGAGGCTGCAGCTCAAAACCTGACAAGAGCTTTAAACAAACCTGCGCAATCCTTGCATGAGTTTCTGGCTGCGAAATTGTCAGCGATCCTGCGTCGGACAGCAGAAACTCGCGAGCGGTAGAATGTATGAGTTCAACCACATTTGAGTCCGACTTGACGACTGCCAATTGGCCGCATAGCTCGCGAATCGAAGTTGCCGATTTCGTAATCGTCATGGACACATCATGTTCAAGGGCTTCCGCTAGCTCATCCAGAGTCAATTGTCTTGTTCCACCAAGGAGCCAGCCAAAAATGGCTTTTGAGATGTGCTTCTCGGCCGGGTTCGCCTCGATGTATTCGACAGAACGTCTGTAAAGTGGGCGCATTCCTTCGGGTAGCTCCTCCAGTACCCTCAGCTTGCCCTCAGCAGTGTGAGTTCTTTCCAACTCGTCCAGAACCAGCCGAACCCAAAGGAAGCAGCCGCTAGATTTTTGCAGTATCTTGTCGACGAGGTCCGCAGTGGCGGGCTCGGAGCCCAAGGACGCTTCTGCAATCCGGTGAGCAACGTACCCTCGAATGTCTGCCAGAGTAGCTTCTGCGGGAATCTCGATGCAATTTATCAAGTAGTGCGGTATCGTCGACGTTTGTAGGCGCTGCATATCTCCAGTAGGGCGACTGGTGATGAAGATGCGCAAAGGGAATTGCACTACCTCACTCTTCAGCATGTTGAACAGTTCAGAGTATTTTTCGCACTCATCCAATCCGTCAACTATCCAGAAAACCGGGGTTTCTGACGGCAACTGTGTCGAGAGTCAGTATCCGTCCGTCTGAATCGCACCAGCCATACTTACTTGCAAGATGCATTTTTTGAAGAGCTTCGCCCATACGGTCCATGAATCGTCAATGTCGATGGCTGTTCCATCTCGATGCATACCGTAAAGTTTTCGTCTAACATCATCCCTATTCATTGCCATTTGATACGCCATGGACCGCAGAAATGGAGCCAGTGACCATGAGCTCTGGCGGCCAAGACGGAAGTTATAGTGGGCAGTGGTTAGTGACTCGGCTGCCTCAATGTGCGACCGCACATACGATGCAAGAAAGGATTTTCCAGTGCCCGGACCTGCATGTACCCAGAATATAGAGATGTTTTTTGCACTGTTGGTGTTTTCTTCACATGTCTCGGTTAGGCTCTCTCCCGACTGCCATCGTCGAAAGTCCTCGCGCATGTGTATCCATTGACAGGATCCTGGTAGGACGTCGTGCCTCTCAGTTAGAGGTTCGCCTGCTCCAAGATAGGCTTTGATCGCAGCTAGTTTCGATGTTACTTCTCTGGCTCTGTCCATCTCCGCTGTGAATTATTGTCAGATACATCGTTCGCCTCCAAAACCGCGACAGCCACACCTTTCTCAAGTATCTCTTTGATGACCAGTGCGAGTGAGTTTCGCACGATAGTGTATGTGGAGTCTGCTCGCGTCTTGTATTTGCTAATGTCACAGTGTGTGGCATCAGCATACTTCACACGCTCGTTGGGAGTTCCTGTGCTCGTTAGTGTTGGATCAAATCCGGCCTGGCAGGCGACCTACCTAGCACCGCCGACTCCTTTTCCACTATATACGCAGAGGATGGTCCAATTTTCATCCTGAGAGTCTCGTAAAATGAGTATACGATGATTGCCCCGGCGGCATTGATAAAGTCATCCTGGATAATTCTCAAGGCGGGCGAGTCCTTGGAGAGATTGCCGATATACTGCCGTGGGGGCGCAATCCGCGATATTGTGAGGAGACTGTTCAGCATCGAAGCATGTTTTGACCCTCGATGAGGGGTGGCAAGGAAGAATATGGATCTTATTCTGTCTCGCCACTCTACTGACTCTTGTGCAATAATGAAAGCCTTTGACGATATGTTAGCTTGCCCTTGCGGTCCTCAAGCAGGATATCCTAGACTTTTTTTATGACCAATCCGCCCATCGAATGCCCCAACATGATAATAGGTCGCTGTTTCGGTGTCAGAATTGCTCCCATTGGTTTGGACAGGGGATGTTACCGTCTTCTCACTCGTAAGCTGTGGTGACGTCCGCATCTCCTCCAGCAGCTGCCGGCCAAAGTCCTGTATTTTAAAAATGTCACCCTTTTCGCTGTCCCAATTCGCATCATACCCAAAGGCATGAATGTTCGCGTGCTCAAACCCAGGCTCCGATGGAAGCCACAGTTTTGGCCAGAAGCGCCGCGCGTCCCCGCCCTTTTGCCATGTCTTGACAGAACCACCACGAAGTCCGTGGACGAATACAATGTCAACCAGGGGGTTTTTAGACTGGTGCAGAATGGACAGATTGGTAGGGCCGTATTCTCTTGGGTGTGCTTCTTTGGCGGCTCGCTTTCGACCCCACGGCATGCCAAACCTGGCGTGGGATTTCCGGCTTCCTTCCGCCTCGTCACACCAGTCACCATCACCCAAGTTTTTGGGCGCCCGATTCGGCCGAGTCGCTGTCGAGAGGGTGTCGCACACGACAGTTGCGTCACGCGGTGGCTGTTGTGTAACCAGCAGTTGGGACTTATCAATCGCAGTCAGCCCACACACAAAAATCACCACGTCAGACGAACCATTCTTGCAACTTACACCCATCGTCGCACCAGATATCAAAAAATACCATCAAAAATTGTGAAAGTTTCAAACATCACTACAACTTGTAAGCACAATATTGTACCTCCACAGCCCCTTGCTACTCGCATAGCTGCGCTGTTCTTGCAGGCAACTAGAATACCCTGGTGCATAGCATCCCCGCGCCGACTTGCCTCACAGCCAATGACAGTGGCTGTGGAAGCGCCTCGCCATCTTCTACCAGCAACGCAGGAACTGGATGCCCGAGCCTTTTTTTTTTTTACTTTTGGTCGCTCAGGTAAGAAACACAGACTATGGACTCGAAACCCTTCATCAACTCCGACATGAGTGGCCCCGCGCTGGCTCAAGGCAATGCCGGGCGACCTGCCTCGGTCAGACCCGTGCCACCAGTGGCGAAACTCGATACTGCCATACTAGAAGGTGTGCTATTTAAACCGGTAGCCGTTACTGCTTTACTAATCAAGTTTAGCTCTTCCAATGGACTCGCAGATCATCTCAGTGACCCGGCATGGCGATACGCATGTAAGCTGCCTCCCAAACGCGCTCAGTATTGGGGCTAACTGGCGGGCAGTGGTCGACTGGTCTTCGGGTAGACACACGTACCCAGAATGGCGACAAGAGCTATTTTGTAAAGGTATACACAAATTTCTTCTGCCTAAAATTCTTTTTTTTTTTGGAAAATGAATCTCTTTCAGTGTTCTTGCTTTAGTGTTTTGTGCTGGACTATGTCGAGGCCATGCGCGGCCGCGACGCCGAACTAATGGCTCTTGCCAAAGACTTTATCCAAAAGGTGGCCGTGCGCCTGCTCCGTCCTCTTCAGACAGGTGGAAGAAACATCAAGCCGAGTCTGTGCCACGGGGATCTCTGGGACGGCAATATCCAGATTGACACCAACACTGGCGAGCCCGTCATCTTCGACCCCTGCGTCTTCTACGGGCACCATGAGATGGACTTTCAGTGTAAAGAAGCCCAAGATACACTGTTGGGTATAGGTTCATCGAGCTTTACAAGGAACAAGTTGGCGCTTCGGAGCCGGTCGAGGATTTTGATGACAGAATTGCACTATACGCCATGTACGTTGCGCTATTGACGACGAGCATTTGGCGACGAGCATACTCACTAAGCGTTCATTTTAGACGAAATGATCTCATGACGGCTGTCATGTGGCCAAAATGGTCGTCGCTGGTGGACAAGTGAGCATGTTTAGCTTGTCTTTGGCTACTCGGTAACACTTTACGGAGCCAAGGATGAAATGAGACGGCTACTCGACAAATACCCCGACGGCATCGGTGGTTTCCTAGGCTCACTAGAACCAACTATTACTCGCCAAGTGGAATACATGACGGTTATCCCCGCCACTGTGGTAAATGTTGGTCCTGCTTGCGCCGCGCAGGAGAGAGACGGACTCCCAAAAAAACTGAAGCCGGGCTTCCTGGCACCTCTGAGGACAGCAATCTTCGAAGACGGACGAAATGACGGAAACCGCAAAAAGTGAACCAACCTCGACGCCAAGGTCGCGCAAGAGGCGACTCTGTCTGAAGCTCAACTATTTGAAGAGCATGGTGCGAGAGCTGACACGGGGTAGAGTTCGCTAAGCGGCAATACTCGCTGTGGAATCGGCGATTCAATCACATGTTTCCATACCACTTCAAAACTTTACCAGACTATCTCAATTCGAGTTCTCTTGTTCCTGGTCGATTTATATCTGGTCCCGCATTGCTCACAGGCATGCACTCTTGCTTCAGACGCCACCGTAGATGTAAAGACGCATCAACATTGGCGGATCGCGAGATTACTGCTTTGCACTATATACGTGCTTCAACTTTAACCGTATAATTGAGAACTTGATCTTTACAGCTGATGCTACGCTTCTTGAAGAAGTATTTTAATTTATTTTGTGAAAAAGAATCAACCGCCCAGATGAAGTTACACGGGCTTTGCGGGGCACTACAACCACACATGCTTGGGTGCAGCGCATGCCCAACAACTTGCACACTGCAGAAGCGAATGCAATTTCAAATTCTCTGTATCGAGGTCAATATAGACTACCAAGCTCATTGACTTGTCCTGTCAAGTCTGTAAAAGTGCGCACTTCTTCCTAGTGTCTTGCCATTCCCAACATGCTGGGACCTTCTCGAAACCAACCCAAGGCAAACTCGCCTCTAGAGCGGCTCCAATCGCATTTTTGTTCCGCAAAAGAGGAAAATACCATCGCTGAGCCGCTATCGAGTACAGATGGTGCCTTGAAAGAGACCCGGAACGAGACAAGGAGACAGGATGACGGCAAAGCTTTACTCACAAAACGCTCCGAGCAAGCAACAAGCAGCATCCACTCGCCGCGATGCCAAAGACTCGGACGCGCTGTACTCTGCTTATGCGACTTGGCAGAAGCGCTTGATCGTGTCGCTCGGCGCCTCTGTAGGCTGGTTCTCGACGTCGAGCAGCTTCATCTTCTTTCCCATCATTCCGTTTCTCGCCAGCAACCTCCGCGCAGGCACAGAGCGCGTCAACCTCACGGTGACGTCCTATCTCGTGGCCTCTGGTGTGTTCCTCTCCATTGTCGCCGGCCTGTCGGACGTCTACGGCCGCCAAGCCCGTCTTTGTCACTGCGCTCGGGGCGTACGTCGTGGTGAATATCGGCCTGGCGCTGCAGCGGTCCCTTGCCGTCCTGCTGGGGTTGCGGTTGCTGCAGGCTGCCGCCATCTCCGGTGCGTGCAGCAATTACTAGCGACATCTAGTGTTGTGCGATGGAATCTGGCTAAATATTTCTTCGTCACAAATAGCATCGTTTGCGTTTTCCTATGGAGTGCTCGGAGACATTACCAGTTCTACGGAAAGAGGCGAATACATTGGTCCCATGTCCATATTGTAGGTTATACTCGTCCTGAGCCATCAAGACAAAACTTCGCCGCTGATGAATACCCAGCCTTAACACGCCGGCCAGTGTTGCTCCCCTCATCAGTGGCCTGTTGCTGATTCGGTGGAGCTGGCCGGCGACATTCTGGCTCCTAGCCATCGCTTCCGGGACTGTGTTTCTCGCCATCGTCTTCTTCTTCCCAGAGACGTGCCGAAACGTGGCTGGGGACGAAACTCGTCCTACTAAATGGCAGCACAAGGTCATTATTCCGTGGTTGAAGCCTCCAAGGTCGCGCAAGCTTGTTGGAGCCTCTGCAGTGGACAAGGATGCGGACAAGGCAGTTGCCAGAAAGATGATGACTCTTTTGGACCTCTCGAAAGTCTTTAGAAATCGAGTGGCGACGATTTCGATTGTTTGCTACGGTATATTTTACGCCATGTACTCGTGTCTATAGGCTTCGTTGTCGACCATCTTTTGGACCAGTACGGCGTTTCGAGGCTCACGATGGGCTTGCTGTACCTGCCGTTTGGCATCGCCACGATATTTGCGTCGGTGTTGACAGGTGCGTTGACGAGCACTTGATCGGGATACCTTTTGAGGTGCTAACACCTGTAGGGATGCTCATGGATAAAGAATATGCCAAGATGGCCAGACGTCTGAGCTTGGTTCCAGATAAGCGCCGCCAGCACGATCTAACAGAATTTCCAATCGAGCGTGTAAGGCTCAATCTGTCCAAACACGCAGTCGTTCTTTGCGTGCCTTGTATTATCGGATATAGGTCGGCGCTGCAATACCACACAGTACGTATCGTTGCCTCCTTCGTGTCTCTACTTGTTAACCTTGCTTTCGCATACAGCACATGGCAGTCCCGCTCGTGCTGCAGTTTTGCATCGGCTTTACGAATCAGGTCAACTTTACGGTAAGTAGACTGCATTCCGGGTACATAAGCGTGGAATGGAGTTGATGACAGAGGCGCAGACGCTCAATGGGCTCATAACCAGACTTACACCCAGATCGATCAGCGACGGTGCAGGCGGCCTGCAATCTGTTTCGATACGAGTTTGCGGCAGGCATGCTGGCGCTGCTGGACGTGATGCTGCGCAAGCTGCGGCCGGGGTGGTGCTTCACAGCCATTGCGATGATGCAGGCGATGGCCTTTCCGGCGTTGTGGGCGGTGGAGAGATGTGGTCTGGCGTGGCGGAAGAGTGGGAAGCAGGAGTGCATCAGACAGAAGTGAGGGGACATTGGCGAGGGTGGATATGATCAAGAGGTACCAGGCCAGTGTAGGATGCAAAAGAAAATGACCTTGAGGCATATCGAAAGCAACGAGGCTTGCAGAGGCACGAGGGGTTAGTAGAAGCCGCCTACAGAGTAGCGGTGGACGGTACGCCAAGGTGTTTACGGAAAAGTTGGGCTGTGAATGGTGATGAAAGTGGCGAGGTACTGGCACAGTGCGGACTGGCGCCAATATTGAGGTCGATCTCCGACTCAAGACCCTTGAAATCGGAGTCGTTGTAGGGGTCCACAGCGTTCCCACAGATACTGCGCGGCGCTGGCAGTGGACACAGTGAGCAAGTTTACTAGGAGGGGCACGGCATTTCTTCAGCACCACATCCAAGGAATCGCAGGTGACTAAGCCGCAAAGAATGTAGCAGTTGTGCGCTATGCCCTTGTGACGGGTGAGGCTGGTGAGCCTGTGACGCAATGCCTGGGCGCGTGATGTGCTTGTCTCGAGGGCGGCTTGACCGCAGCAGGCCTCTGCACGCTATCTGCAACGGCACAGCGGGCTCTTGGGCATGGGTACAGGGCACCAAGAATGCCCATCGTCCACTAAAAAAAGCGCCCAACCGTCCCGCTGGCGTCCCTACAGTGCAACGCCCGCCCCCGCCCGCTCACGCTGTCACTGGCTCGTGAGCCCAACTCTCCTAGCCAAACCTTTGTGATCAATGCCGCCATTCAACTTGTCGCATCTCACATCTCGCTCTGTCCTCTTTCCTTCTTATTCCTCTTATCCCGTCACTATACTCCATCATCTCTCTATTCTGTTCTGTGGCGTAAAGTCTTGGCCTTGTCGAAACAGCCCATACATCCAGCCATCCACGCAGATTGCCCCTCGCACCTTATCAGCCCGATTAGGCGGGGTTGCCCAAACAGACCAGACCGCTTGTACAAGTCCCGAGGTGTCGTCTCCCCGCGCGCGTCAACCATCTACATACAATCTCTATCGATAAAAAGGAAAGCTTGATCTTGCCATCTTACAATCCCCTTTCAAAACAACATCAGTCTTTCATACACATATATACGGCGGCGTCATGGAGGACCAGCCCAGCCAAAGCAGGCATCAACTCGGCCGCAGCGTCTCACAGCCCGAGTCGCGACCGAGCCCCAGCATACATCACAGTCGTCGATTTGACGGTGCGAACAACGCTTTCCATTTCCCTCAAACCTCTTTTCTAACTCTTTTAGAATCATGGGTTGAGCTCTCCTCTCAGCCCTCATCTTCGTCGCTCTCGAGCGTCGACAACGAAATCGTCACAACCGGCCTGCAGGTCGGCGCCAGCCCGTTTCAGCGACGCAGGCGACTCCATCCCTCCGCGCGATCGTTGCCCCCGCAGCAGCAGACGGCCCTTCATGTTGCCGGCGCCAGCAGCCAGGACGAGGAGGATGAAAGCGACAGCGACAGTGATGAAGACCGGGTCATGTCCAGCTCCGCCGAGAATATCCACTCGTCCGAAAAGGAAGCGTCGGACGGCTCCGATGACGAGTCTGACGACGGCGACAATGCCACCACGCTCGGTCGCAACTCTGATGCGCCCGTCTTCCGCCCGCACCCAAATGCCTTTACGCATCCGCCGGCCGGCCTGGCTCAGCGGAGCTACTCGACGAGCTCGGCCGAGCCGCCGCACCCGCACAGTTCCTTTCGACGCTCCTCGTATCCTCATCGGCCGCAAGCCCGAGGCCACCGCGGCGCTGCTCCCAACTTCATGTCGCCTTCTGTCCGCGAAGACAATGACGCCGCTCTGCGGGCGTCCCTCACGACCCTGCTGTCCTGCGCGGCCGCGGCTCGAGGCCTTCCCAAGAACAAGGAGGAGACGGACGCGCAGCGCACGACGCGGACTGGTGTGGCGCCCAGCAACCAGCCCATGGAGCTGCGCTTCATGCCCGAGTCCGAGCTGGCTGGCGAGAACAAGCAGGCAGAAGACGCCGGTCCTGCCACCGCCGCCGCTGCTGCCGGCCACCGCCGCCGGCGCCCGTCGTCCGGTGCCGTGTCTCCCAAGTCGAAGCGGTCCGTGTCGGCCGGACGGGGGCCGAGGGCGGCCAAGAAGAAGCGAACGTCTGCTGTCAGCGCTGAAGACGCGCTGCTGTCCCCCACGATGCTCAGCTGGGTCGTCAGCGCCGGCGTCGTCGTCCTCGTGTCCGTCGTTGGGTTTGGCGCCGGCTACGTCATTGGTCGCGAGGTTGGCCGAGAAGAGGCGCGCGAGGTCCTGGCCGCCAGCGTCGGCGGTGTCAACGACACGACTTCTGCGGGCGGCGACGTCATTCGTTCCTCGGTGGGACTGCGCAAGCTGCGCTGGAGCGCGGTTGGCAGGAGCATCGTCGCCCAGGCATGATAGGTAGGCAAAGGGAAACGGATATATACATACACGCATGCGCAGCAAAAATATCTGCGCCCCCCTGATGATTTCACGCTACGGTACGGAGTTGGTTTTATCTGATTTTCGACCCTCTTTTTTTTCTTTTGCATTTTTGCACGTTTTGCAGTCAACAGTCATGCGTGGACATGATTTAGGATTCCCAAGGGATGGACATTTGCTTTCGCTAATAAGTACAAGGGCGCCTCGATTGTGCGGCGTCATTGTTTAGTTTCAAGAGGTATCAATCAAGAAGAGATTTGGTTTGGGTTGAAATGACTTTTGTGATTCGGCTGTTCGCGTTCTTATTCGCAAAGGGCTGTGCTGATGTGCCTCGGCGTCTGAACTGATAAACAGAGGAGAAGACACGGCCAAAATGACGAGGCAAATACAATTTCTACAATTGGCCAGTGCCCCGTAAAAGCGACGCAGCAGACTGTCAGATTACTTTGCTCCCATCGCCTGTTTTTGCGGTCGAGTGGTGCACAGTCCCAGGGGCGACGTCGCGCTAACCACGAGGGCGAAGCTCAGAACTCTTCAAGATGCGAATACGAGGCGCAAAAGGTTGGTGGGGCGCTTGGTTGGCGCCACTGTCGGTCCCCTGCCTGCCTATGAGAGCGCCCCCAAATAGTTACTGCAAATTCCATTCATCTAGATCCACGCTTCCAGCTTCCTTTTCTTTTTCTTGTTTTTCCTCCACCATACAAGAAGAGACGGATTGCTGTCATTCTGTCTCGTCTCCTCCTCGTTTATACGAGTCGTCTTTGTATCCTGTGGCTATCCCACCGCTGCTACCCCTCGATTCAATAGCCCAACCAATACCTCTGTCCAAACGTCTGCCCGCCATCATGGGCGTCCTTCAGGTCGCGGCGAACCACCCGCTGGTCCACGAGTTCCAGGCCCAGAGCGTCGTCGTCCAGTCTGCCATTCTCTTCTTTGGCCTCATCGCCCTCTCCGTCATCCTCAATGTCGCCAGCCAGATCCTCTTCAAGAACAAGAATGAGCCGCCCATGGTCTTCCACTGGTTCCCCTTTATCGGCAGCACCATTACCTACGGCATGGACCCTCCCACCTTTTTCCACCTCAATCGCCAAAAGGTGAGCATAGCCGTTCCGCCTTCGTCTTGCTCTGCGCAGCAGGTCGTATGCTAACGTTTATGTCTTCAGTATGGCGACGTCTTTACCTTTATCCTGCTCGGCAAGAAGACGACTGTCGCAGTCGGTCCCGCGGGCAACGAATTCATCCTCAACGGCAAGCTCAAAGACGTCAACGCCGAAGAGATTTACACCGTCTTGACGACTCCCGTTTTTGGTCGCGATGTTGTCTATGATTGTCCCAATGCCAAGCTCATGGAGCAGAAGAAGGTAGGTGCACCATTCCAACACGGCCAACAGTTGGCTAACAGTCGCCTTGCACAGTTCATGAAGATTGCTCTCACCACCGAAGCGTTCAAGTCTTACGTCCCAATCATTTCCCACGAGGTTACTTCCTACTACAAGCGTGATGCCGGCTTCAAGGGCGCCACCGGTGTTGTTGACATGCCCCTGAAGATGGCCGAAATTACCATCTTTACCGCCTCCCACGCTCTTCAGGGCAGTGCCATCCGTCGCAAGTTTGACGAGTCTCTGGCCGCGCTGTACCACGATCTCGATATGGGCTTCACCCCCATCAACTTTATGCTTCACTGGGCGCCTCTGCCGTGGAACCGTCGCCGTGACCACGCTCAGCGCACCGTCGCCAAGATCTACATGGACACCATCAAGGAACGCCGCGCCAACGCCGATGACCACGAGCTCGACATCATGAAGCACTTGATGAATTCGACCTACAAGAACGGCACCCCCGTCCCCGACCATGAGGTTGCCCACATGATGATTGCTCTCCTCATGGCTGGCCAGCACTCTTCTTCGTCGACTAGCTCCTGGATCATGCTCCGCCTGGCGCAAAACCCTCAGATTATGGAGGCGCTCTACGAGGAACAGGTCAAGGCTCTCGGCGCCGACCTCCCTGATCTCCAGTACGAGGATCTCGCCAAGCTGCCTCTTAATCAAGCCATCATCAAGGAGACTCTCCGTCTGCACGCCCCCATCCACTCCATCATGCGCGCCGTCAAGCAGCCCCTGCCGGTCCCCGGCACCAAGTACGTCATTCCGACCTCGCACGTTTTACTCGCAGCTCCCGGCGTCAGCGCCAGCGATCCTTCATTCTTCCCCAACCCAGATGAGTGGGATCCTTACCGCTGGCTCCCCGGCTCGTCCAACGCCCCTACCATTACCCGCAGCGACGAGGAGGAAGAAAAGGTCGACTACGGCTACGGTATCGTCAGCAAGGGTGCGGCCTCGCCATACCTGCCTTTTGGTGCTGGTCGCCACCGCTGCATCGGCGAGCAGTTTGCCAATGTGCAGCTGCAGACCATTGTTGCCGAGACTGTCCGACTCTTCAAGTTTGCCAATGTCGACGGCAGCGACAAGATCATCGGCACCGACTACGCCTCCCTCTTCTCTCGCCCTCTGGAGCCCGCCAAGCTCCGCTGGACTCGCAGAGATTGAAATTATACTATAGACTGTGCAAACAAAACGACGGAAGAACTGGGATTGGGTTTTAGGTCATGGGAGCTGTACATATAATTTTTTCGGGAGGTCACACACTTTTGGATGATTGGCGGAAAAATTCACATTAGACTTCTAGAGCTGGAAATAGGAAGCTCGTTTATTAATACATCATAATGCCTGCAACTACGTGTCCATCACAAAGAGTGACTGCATCAGGTTTCTATCATCAGTACTTTTTGTTGCTATAACAGTATATGCTAGGTAAAAATGTATGTGTACCGCTATGCCAATTCAGAAATGTATAAATATTTTCAAGTCTTGCAGAGCTGGAAGCAAGACCTGTGACAGAGGACAAAAACATGATGCAGGTTTAAAATAAAACAGCAAGAGGGATATATCAAAACAAAAAAAGGAAGTAACATTCCCGCACACAAAATACCGCCGCCGTCCTTATGCATCCATGTTCTGCAGCGGCACGTATCCCTCTTCGCCCTTGCCGCCGACGCGCGAGCCCAGCATCTCGCGGACCCAGCCGACGAGGCCGCGGCCGGCATGCCAGCGCAGGCCGCCGGTGCGCTCGGCGGCGGCCTCGTCCATCCAGCGGGGCCGCTTCCAGAACTTGAGCAGCAGGCTGGAGACGACGACGGAGACGGAGGAGCAGGCCATGGCGAAGCCGGCCATCATGGGGTGCATGTGGAAGCCGAGGGGCAGGAAGAAGCCCATGGCGACGGGGAGGCCGACGAGGTTGTAGAGGCAGGCCCAGCCGAGGTTCATCTTGATGCGGCGAAAGATGGCGCGGGTAAGGGCGAGGGCCGCGGGGATGCTGACGAGGTCGGTGGGCCGCATGAGGACCACGTCGGCGGCCTCCATGGCTACGTCGGTGCCCGAGGACATGGCGATGCCGACGTCGGCGGTGGCGAGCGCGGGGGAGTCGTTGATGCCGTCGCCGACCATGGCGACGACGTCGCCCGACGACTGCATGTCCCGGATGATGGCCTGCTTCTGGTCCGGGGAGACGCCGGCAAATACGTCCTCGGGCGCGATGCCGACGGCCGCGGCGACGGCGAGCGCCGTGGAGCGCTGGTCGCCCGTGACAATGGCCGTCTTGATGCCCATCCGGTGCAGAACGGAAATGGCGGCGGCGGCACCGTCCTTGATGGTGTCGGAGAGGCACAGGTAGCCGGTGTACTGGCCGTCGACGGCGACAAAGATGTTGGTGGTCCCGGAGGAGGAGGCGCGGGCCGATTTCTTCACCGACAACGACGTCTTGGTTTCGGCGGCGTGGACGTTGAGCTGCTCGGCGGCCTCGATGGCATCTTCCGGGACGGGGATGCCGTGGTCGTTGAGGTGCTTGAGGTTGCCGGCCACGACGCGGTAGCGCGTGCGGTCGGCCGAGACGGCGGGCTCGACCTGCGCGACGACGCCCTTACCGACGCTGACCTTGAACTCGCCGACGCTACCGGCCATGGCCGCCTCGGGGCCGAGGTTCAGCTCGTCCTTGGCGGCGCCGAGGATGGCCTTGCCGACGGGGTGCTCGCTGCCCATCTCCGCGAGGCCGACGAGGGCCCACCAGAGGCGCTTGCGTGCATCGTCGGCGGTCCACGCCGACGCGAGCGTCATGCGAGCGACGCTCATCTTGCCGTGGGTAATGGTGCCCGTCTTATCGAGGACGACCTTGGTGACCTTTGTGGTGCGCTCGAGCGCCGCGCCGCCCTTGATGAGGATGCCGTTTTCGGCGCCGACGCCCGTGCCGACCATGACGGCTGTGGGCGTCGCCAGGCCGAGCGCGCAGGGGCACGCAAAGACAATGACGGAGATGCACAGCTTGACGCACACCATGATTTTGCCGCCGCTCGCATTCTGCAGGAAAATCTGCGGCGGGTTGGGGAGCACGTGCGAGAGCACCATCCAGGTGAGAAACGTGCCGAGGCCGAGTACGAGAATGGTGGGCACAAAGTACCCTGCGAGGGTGTCGGCGACCTGCTGGATGGGCGCGCGGGTCGTCTGCGCGTCCTGCACCAGCCGTACAATCTGGCTCAGCTGCGTGTCACGGCCGGCGCGGGTGACGCGAAAGTCGACGCGGCCGTTGCCGTTGACGGTGCCGCCAATGACGTTGTCGCCGAGGCGCTTCTGGACGGGCATGGCCTCGCCCGTCACCATGCTCTCATCGACATAGGTCTCGCCACGGACGACGGTGCCGTCGGCGGGGATCTTATCACCGGGGCGGGCAATGACAATGTCGCCGAGCTGCAGTAGCTCGGTAGGGATCGACTTTTCTTCATACGCAGAGCCCTCGGAACCAGGGACACGGGGTGTTCGGGGCGTCGTAGCGTCGCTGGATTTGGCCCAAGCCTCGGCGGCCTTCTCAGCCGCGATGGGGTCTGCATAGATGGTCGCCATGGAAGGGGCAAGGGACATGAGCCGAGACAGGGCCTTGGATGTCTGGCCCTTGGCGCTGTTCTCGAGGTAACGGCCAAAGGTGATAAAGGTGATGAGCATCGTGCTCGTGTCAAAGATGGTGCTGGGGCGGGAGTGCGGCGGCATGAGAAGCGAAACCAGCATGGCAAAGACGCTAAAGAAGAAAGCGCACGAAGTGCCGAGGATGACCAGGACATCCATGGTGGGAGAGCCATGCTTGACTGATTTGTATGCGGAGATGTAGAAGCGCTTGCCAATACCAAACTGAACAGGCATAGTGAGAGCCAGGCAGATGACATCGCCCAGGAACAGACCGGGAAGCAGTGAAATCTTGCCAAAGTCCAGGCTAGGCAATGCCATGGGCAGAATCATGCCAATGATGAAGACGGGTACGGCGAAGAACAGCGATGTTCTAAATGCTGTCCTCCACTCGGTAATCTCGCGCGTCTTGGCGAGCGACTCGAGTTGAGCATTATTGTCCTGGCTGTCGGCGACGAGCGCATTCAAGCCCTCCTGCTCGACGGCCTCGACAATGGCTCGCATTCCAATGACTGTTGGGTTGTATGAGACGGACAACCTGTCGGTGGACAGGCTGAAAGAGGCAGACTTGACGCCAGCAAGTCCACGGATCTTGGCTTCAAGCTCTCTTGCCACGGTAGCGTCTGGGTTTCCATAGATCTTGAACTGGGCAGAGGTCGTTCCGGCGCCGACATCCTGCACATCAAAAGTCGTTGATAGAACAGAAGCGTCAAACCCTCGGTCTTCGATGGTCTCTGCTATTTGCTCGGCGGATATTTTCGTAACGTCGTGTGTAATGACGGCTCGCTCGGCAAGTAGACTAATATTAAATTTCAGAATACCATCCACGCCCTTGAAGCCACCCTCGACCGCAGAAGTGCATGCACCACAGGTCATGCCTTCGATAGCAACCGTCGTAGTGGCAACGTTGCTGGCGGCATCGTCGGCCGTGCCAGCTGGCACCGCCCGGACGCTGTCGATGATTTCAGCGCCGAAGCCGCGGTCCTCGATGATTTCGGCAATCTGCTCGGCGGTGACAAGACTGGGGTCGTGCTCGATGACGGCTCGTTCGGAGAGCAGAGAGATGCTAAAGCTCTTGACGCCGGGGATGTCCTTGAATCCGCCTTCGACGGCGGAGGTGCAGGCGCCGCATGTCATGCCCTCGATCGCAATGGTCGTGGAGACTGTGCTGGGCTCGAGAGCGACGCTCGGGTGGCGGGAGACGACGGGACTGGGCAAGTCGGTAGCGAGAACCTCGGCGTCAAAGCCACGATCCTCGATGATTTCTTGGATCTGGTCGGCTGTAATTTTGGCAGGGTTGTGCATGACCACGGCGCGCTCCATGACGAGGCTGACGGAGACGCTGCCGACGCCTTCGAGGCCCTTGAAGCCAGCTTCAACGGCAGAGGTACATGCGCCGCAACTGCAGATCACCGTGGGTTAGTAATGGCGCAACGGTGGTGCTTCAACAATCAGAGTCTGGCGCAAACCAGCGGAACCAAAATGCTCCCCCAAAAGAGAGCATCTCCAGCTACAATAATTCAACTCACGTCATGCCGCTCACGCGCAGCGTGGTGGTGGCCATGTGTGCTATTCCGGGCGAGGCCAACGTCGCAGACAAAAGGCCGGGTTCCCGCTTGGGGATCTGAATATGTGAGGGAGCCATCCTGGGCACACTAAAAGAACAAAACCCGCGTGCACAGCAGCTTGCAGGCTGGCGCCGCCGTCAGAGTGGCGGGTGGGGGTTATATGAATATAAGGAAAAACGTCGCCGTCTGCTTCGGAGTTGTCGGGTGAAGAAGCAACGCAGCGCCTCTGGTCCCGCTGCTGGGGGGCCTTGCTTGACTGGGGGAAGCCAAGGTCCGTTTGTCGATGCGGCACTGGCTCGTCGAGACCAAGCGGAGGTCGCGGCAGGATTGTGGGGGCGAGTTTCGGCTTTCGTTGGCTGCCCGCAAGTATGAGAGGCCAGCCACCCGCGCAGATGGGCACCAAGAACAATGACGAGAAAAAATGGACAGAAGAAGCCAATGTCTCAGTAGACAAATGCTGCGTGTGACGGGTTCGAAAATAAGAGGGCAAAGTTCAAGGTCAGTCTGACCGCTGAGCAGCACAGTGCGCTAAATATGAGCTTCTTCCAAGGCTGTCAGTGTGGCGCGAGACCAGCGCAAGTCCCACCTCTGCACAGGAGGGTCTTTATTGAAGATATGCACGGTGACCATGCAGTGTCATCAGGCCATCAACCCTCAAAGCCAGGAAATGGGTGCTTGTATGGGCTGCGCTAAGTTTGGTCGGCGTGGCCTGTTGTAACGTAGGGTCCGTGTGCTGGCCAACTCTGCCCACCCGCCAGGTACCTAGGTAATAATGGGATGGTTTGTCGTGACGGTAGCAACGCGCAGAGGACCCGGCGTCAACCAAATATGGCTGAGCGTAGGTTGATAAGGTAGGGGAGGTATTGCGAGCGATGGACGAGGGACAAGACGACGAGCCGAAGCATCGTCACTGTCGGCCGTGGGAGCCCGCGCATAATATACACTCGGCGATCCATCGTACCCCTGGACGATTCTATGCAAAATGGTCACAAATCGGACATTATTGTTCTCATTATTTGCTTCATTTCCCCTACTTTTCCAAACAGTCGTTTTACTCGGCAATTTTGACTCTCGGGGCACATCATCGCAGCTAGCATCACCTAATCGCACTGGGGCTTCTGGTGTTTCAAATCACCACTCACCCCATGTCAATGGCGCCAGATTTAGCTACCACACAAAAGGGCCTGCCAATCTCTCTACTATCAAAGTTTCAACGGGGCCGTCTCCGCCATCATCAGCTACCGTCCGTGTTTGAGTTTTTTTATCCTTTCTAAAATATCGCGAGGCAAAAGGGGAACGAGCGGGCTGTCGGCTCCGGGGGGGCAGAGGACACGTTTCAGGGCTGTTTCCTGGCCAGAGCGCTAAAAGACCCCCGAAACTCGATTGCTACCTGCGCGGGTATCAGACGTTGTATCTGGCGGCCAGTCTCGACAAGTCTGCCATTTGGTGTGCTCCTCCGGCAGGCCGATGTATCTAACCATGGGCATAGCAAAATTAGACATAATCTTTTTTTTCCCACTAGAAAGTCCTCCCTAGCACGCTAATCAGTGCCGCGCGCCCAGTGCCGTTGCCAATTAATTAACTAAATGCAGTCCCCCGAAAACTTCTTGTACTCCATTACTCCATGACACCCTGGCTTAAACGGCAAGGTTAGCGACAGTCTTTGGTTTAATCGGCTGTCGGGTGTTGCAAACGCAGGTCTTCGTCACCTCGGTCAGGTGCAAGATGTCGAGATTGCTACGGACCCAATTGCTGGCCGTCAACCTTGTAAACAGTCACAAGCTTCTCAATACTGAATGTTTCCACAGCATCGATTTTGTTATATTAAGAGCTGTGTAGGATTTCATGTGCTGCACCTGACCACGACAAGGTTAAGCTAATCAGCGGGCATAGAACATATCCTGTCCAGTCCTTTATCCATTCACAACGCAATTTGTTGCACTTGCTTGCCCAATATGGAGTAGTCAGGGGCTAAAAATCACAACTCTGTTGAGATCATATAATGTAGCATCTATATCATCATCTCTCATATCCGTGACATGCTGCTCTTTATCTTTGTTCCTAATGACCGCCAGCGTCTATTTTGCTACCCTGCATTACGGCTGCGTAAGTCAGCGTGGGTTATTCGAGGAAAGCGTGCTGAACTGTGTCGCAGTTCTAAGCTGTAGGCACCCTCACGTTCTCGGCAAACGAGAAAAGACCCAACTAAAAGGATTACATTTGGAAAGAAGACGACGCTGACAGTGACAACTCGTCCAACGCCTCACATCTCACGCTGCCTACCCAAGTGGCCTGTGGTCCAGGAAACTGCCCCGCGTCCCGCAACCGCCAGGCAGAAGAGCCCCGCATAAACTAGCGACCTTCAACTCGATCGCCTTCAAACGTCACAACCGCCTCGCCCGCGCTGTAACACCCACACAAGCTCCTGTCTATCCAGCATGGAGCAGACCAAGGCTCTAAATGCCTTAGAGGTATGAAATAAAGCTCATATGATTATATAACTTGCCCCTTCATCCCCTACCGAACTAACAGTCCCTCTCTGCAACCTACAGCCGTTCATCGCCCTCTCCAAGTCGGCCACCTCGCCACGCGCCGCCGCCGACCTCATCGAGCGAGCCACCTCGGCACCCAACACGTACATATTCACAGAGCTCCTACAGTCGCCACAGATCCAGGCCATCGCGGCCTCGCACCCCGAGCAGCTCCAGCCGCACCTGGCCCTGCTGCGCATCTTCTCCCACGGCGACTACGAGACGTACGAAGCGACGCCCGACCTGCCCCCGCTCAACGACGCCCAGCGCCTCAAGCTGCGGCAGCTCAGTCTGCTGTCTCTCGCGGCCTCGGGCCGCCGCGAGGACCTCGCCTACGCCCAGCTCCGCCAGCGTCTACGGCTCGACTCAACGCGCCAGCTCGAGACGCTCGTCACCACGGCCATCTACGCCGGGCTCGTCGACGCCAAGCTCGACCCGGCCCGGCAGCGCGTGCAGGTCGCCAGCGTGGCGCCCCTGCGGGACCTGAGCCCCGACGACGTGGCGCGGATGCGCACCGCGCTGCGCGCCTGGTCCGGCCGCTGCTCCGCCGTCCTCGACGACGTCGGCGCGCACATGGCCCGGGTGCGGGCGGGGGCCGCTGCGCGCGCCAAGGCCGAGAGCCAGGCGACGGATAAGCTCAACAGGGCCATGGCCGAGCTGCAGAACACGGACAAGAAGATGGGCAGCGGCAGCGGCGGCGGCATGGGACGCGAGCAGCTGGCCCGCAGGGGGATCAATAAGAGGACGATGCCGGAGGCGGAAGTCAAGGCAAAAATGGACGAGGCTATGGATCTCGATGGGCCGTCTGTGGGCGAGGATGCCAAGAAGAGAGCAGGCAAGAGGAAGATGTAGCCTGTGCGGGGAACAAGAGTGGACAGAAAATGCATTGCTTCGGAGACGCATAGAATGAGAGAGGGCAAAAGTTACCGGAGGCCTATTACATTGACGAGTTTGCACCCAACGGTGCTGTAATGATATACAATACATGAATACAAACGCACGACTTCTCTACAGGGCTCGACATTGGTTGCTTTTGAATGATTTGTATCTGGTAAACTAGCTGTGCAAGCCCGTCGACTTTCAAGAGATCGAGGTCCTGAATATAGCGTGGATCGTTGCTGCAAAGCATTGTTGCCAAGAAGGCCGGCCGGATCCTTCCCGACTTCTTAAGGCATACAAAAGAGAAAACGTGGTGTAAAAAATTCAAGGACAAGCTGATGTATAACAATAAATCAGCTCAAAACAAATCAAGTTCAAGTAGCCCCAACATTGACTATCAATATCAAATTCGCTCGATCTCGGATTAACAGGATGTTTCCACCCTCCCCCTCTTCATGACGGTCGTTAAATAAAGGAAAACATTTTTGTAAGCCGAAAAAACTGGCGTGTAAGAAACAGCAAGCGCGTATGTGATGTCCCGCACCACTAAAGGCCTGCGAGCATTATATTATGTACTGATGATTTCGTGGGACGCTGTGCCGCCACCCCTCTTTACAGCCGTTTGCCAGGCACAAAGATGAACAAGACGCATAGGGCGGTGGTGACGAGGGCCGTCGCGACCAGGACAATGAATGCTCGCTTGACCAGAAGGGTGCGGACGTAGGCCTCGCGGATGCGCGAAAAGTTAAAGGGCGTGTACTCGCTAAAGCCGAGAAGCGCCATGATGGGATCGAGAGAGTACTGATACGAGGCGAGGAAGTAGACGCCTACTGTAAATGGTAGAATGAGCTACATGTAAGGGTTAGCATTTCTGCAAGTATAAACAGCCGCGGGATAGTTCTGGCAACGCACCCAGCATCTTGTGGCTCTGCTCTTGTTGAGAAAGATGAGGACAAAGGCAGTCCAGAAAGCACCAAACATGGCCAGTAGGCCCAGAATCAACCGCATCACCAGCGTAGGCGGTATCAGGTTCCCCAGAGCCTTCATGCGCAGAAACCCAGGAAAGGCGTCGCGCTCCATGGCCTGGAAGACATAGTCCTTTGCTGTGTCAAACACCTCGGGGTCGTCGCGGCCGTGCTCTTCGATCGCACTGATGACGTCTTGCGTGATGGACCCCGGCAAGATGATTTCGCGCTCGGCACCCGGCAGCAAGAACGTGTATAGAATCTTCTCCGCCGACGCCCGGATGTCCTGGCGCGAGACGGTGTGTGCAGGCGAGTTAGACTGGGTCAGGTCGCGGCCGCCAGGGCTGGTGGTGATGGGGCTAGGTCGGGAGCCTGTGTGCGGCGACTCGCGCTCTGACTGCTCCTCGCGTAGGAACGCCGACATTTGCGCGTCCTGGTCCTTTTCCTTTTCGGTTGCGTACATGGACGGGCCGGCTGGTCGGGGCTCGAGGTCGCCCATGTTGTCGAGAATTGTCGAGGAGCGCTTCGAGGCGGTGGCGCCGCCGGCGCGCTCCATATCGGGCGTGGCAACGAGCACGGATCTGCGAAGCTCGCGTACATAGTGGCGACATAGCGACATGTGCTGCGCAACATCGAGCCTGAATGACTGTGTGTTAATTGTGTTCTTGCGAGCCATAGATAGTCCCTGTTGCCAAGAGTTATATTTTTGAGCCGCGACGGCAGATAGCTTACCAAAAATCCAAGTAATCGACAGAACGCTGCTGGTCCCGCATGTAGATATAAAAAGAAAACAAGTCCACCGGCGGCAGAGTCCTTCTGCTCAGGACTTCAAAGAGCGTCGGCAGTCGATTGCGGGTGAGGTCTGGCTGCGCCATTGGCGCGCCGACACTCGAGCGGGCCACCATGATGGCTGCGAGAGATTCGAACAGGGAGTTTGCAGAGAACAAGACGCGCCAGACGATTGAGGAAGATCCCGAGTAAAGACACAGTCGATGGTCGAATGTTGCAGTGTTCTACTGCTGCTGCGGCGAGAGGCTGGGCGAAGAAAGAATGGCGAGCAAACGCGGGCGAGGGAAGCGTTTCACAAAAGCTCGTGGCACGTCCCCTTGATCTGCAGATTGGGCTGCTCGGTTCGACTGCGTGGCAGGTGAAGAATTGTAGGAAAAAAAAAAGGTCTGCCGCGAAGTAAATAAGTGCAAATACGAGGCAGCACTGTTTATGCACAACTTCCCTCTTGCGGCGCTCTGAAATTGGGCAGTGACCAAGGCTTTTTTGGAATGCACGGGGTTGGACCGCAGCAAATAACAAGGGCGATTTGCATCGAGCCACTGAACGGGGCAGCAGTGCCTGTCTGGTCCGGACCCATTTGACGATAGCTGGGTCTCAGAAGAAGAACCTCTAAAAGAGGTACGTATCGAAGCACGTGACTAGCTTCTCCTTCGCACAGCTGCCCCAGCCCTGATTGGCTCGCTACCTCTCCACCCACCAATTTTCCCACAGCCTGCCCTACGCACAAAGATTTTGCGGAATTTGCGAACCCGACCAACCCTCCACAATCCTTCAACCGACCAGACCTTGCAGAGACGAGATATAGGTACGAACGCCAGCCAACTTGTTCCCCAAATCCCGAACCGAACACACTGCCAATTCCTTTCTTTTCGAACTTCCACATCAGTCAACAATCGCCCGCTTTCGAACCTTTTGTCCTGCCCGCGAACAGGTACACTGACACTCGAATCTACAGAAATGTCGTCCAAGAAGCCCACCGGAAAGGCCCAGCGCTCCGCCATTGCGGACGTTGTTGCCCGCGAGTACACCATCCACATGCACAAGAGAGTACGTCGTCTACGAATGCGCATTTTCTCCCCGGCCGCTGCCGCCGCCGCGACAACGAGACATGATGCGGCCCCCGCCTTGGCGGTATATCTGAATGGAATAGAGAGAAAGGCTAACGTCTGATGTAGCTACATGGTGTCACCTTCAAGAAGCGCGCTCCCCGTGCTATCAAGGAGATCAAGGACTTTGCCGTCAAGGCCATGGTACGAAACAAATCCTCCCCCGCCGGAACCGCCCGACCAAGTTGCGAACCCCTCTGTGAGACGGATGATATGCGACAGCAAATGAATCGCAACTTGGTTTGACGGAGACGAGACTTGCAGGAACGAAATTGCTGACATGGAAGAATAGGGCACCACCGATGTCCGCGTGGACCCCGCCCTGAACAAGAAGGTCTGGGAGAACGGTGTCAAGGGTGTCGCCTACAGACTGCGCATCCGCATTTCCCGACGACGTAACGACGAAGAGGGTGCCAAGGAGAAGCTGTACAGCTACGTCCAGGCTGTCAATGTCAAGAACCCCAAGGGTCTCCACACTGTCCTGGTTGAGGAGTAAATCTGGTGTTTGTCGATTTTGGGGAAAAACAAAACTTTACACGCTTCTTGAAAGGGAAGAGCGTACACAAAAAAAAGAATAAAACTCATTATTTTTCGATAGTCGGAAAATGGAATTCTTTTTTTCGGTTGGGCATGGCATTCTGGAGTTGCAACCGGCTTTTGTAGCTTTTCACGCTGATTTAACAAAAGAATAACAGATGAATTGTGAAATCAAAGATATCAAACGAGCCGGATGATTCCTTGTCCTTTGTATGGTGTTTTGGCTGGACGCTGGGGAATAGGAATGAAGAGACCGATTTTTTTTATGAACAGATGTATTCGCTTTACAACTAGTCTCACGATGCTAGTGACAACCCGCCAGCTGCTTGAGTCCTTCACATTGGACAATGATGACGGCAGTACCACCAGTTCTCGCATTAGACTCTTGTCGTTGGTCTGGAAGTCACCCGCATGTACACAAAGCTTACGTCTTAATCGTCATATTGTCGTGCTCGCAAGTCAGATCAACTTGCATTTAAAAAAAAAGGCATGAATGGGGGTGTTTGCTCTGCGATCCGCGAGAACTGGAGGGTATATCGATGTGTGTGCAGGCGCTTCCAGCTCCTGCAGACACCAGAAATCTAATGCAATCTAACAATCACGGCGCGTAATCCCAAGCAGCAAGGACCAAAGGACTCCAAAAATTATCCATATAAACAAATGCGGCCGCTGCTACAAAATGCACCCATCAACCCCGTCTACTCGTCTTCAACGTCGCGATGTCTAGCCAGAACCTTGCGCTTGAACTCTTCGGCGTCGCTGTCCCAGAGCTCGGCAGCCTCGCCGTTTAGCGGAGAGGAACTGTACAACAGGTCAGCAACATGTCAAACCTGAAAAAAAAAGCGCCAATTGACAGGACACTGTATACATACTTGTTGGGCTCGCCTAGGAGACTTTGCAGGCTGAGCAGGACAGTCTGAATGTTGTATGCGGCCGTCCACTTGTCCTTGAGGATGTCGAGGCAGATGCGGCCGGAAAAATCGACATTGGGGTGGTAGATGGGTGTCTTGAAGAGAACCGTGGGAGGAGCGTAGGGATAGTTGGCGGGAAAGGCAAAGCTGAGCTTCATGGTGAGGTCGGCGTATGGTGTAGCGTCGGGGCCTTCGATGGTGGCCGTCCACGAGAGCAGGTTGCCGTCGGCCGAGGGAAAGGCGGACACGCCAGGCGCTGGCGAGGTCATGAGCTGCATCAGCTCAGTCTGCAAGCTATAGATTTGATCCCAATTAGCCAACTGTTGTGATCGCCGCCTCGTAGGCTTCCCGGGTAGCTTCGACTTACCGCTTAGTTACACTCTGTGAGTCGGGGCCGTTGCGCGAGGCGTTGAGCTTAGCAGCCTGGACGCTGCCGGGAGCAGAGTTTTGGTTGTCCTCCATGGCGAAATCCATAATGTTCCACGGGAAGAGGGGCAATTGATTGTTTCTTTTTCGTCAAGAGCAGTCGACGGTCAGCGACGGGCGAGGAAGACGAGGCGGTATCTGTGGTTGGTTTATACGGGAGAGGTGGGCAGCCACAGCAGGTTGGGAACTGTAGCAGGAGAGAAAGAAGCGGGAGAATGGGGTATTTGAACGTAAAGAAGAAGAGTAAGTTTTTGTTTCTCGAATTAAAACAAGATGAAACCCCTGGGAAGAGCAAAGATGAAGCAAATGCGTGGCCAAATTGAAGATTGATAGGTAGGGGAGAGAGTGCTGGAAACGGAAGGGGGCTAGTCCTGGCCGGTGGCAGAGGCGCGCGCGATAGCTGCTGTGTGTGTTCTGGTGGGTGCGTTTCTGTTTGCCCAGCAACGGCAGGTTGGAGGGGTGAGCATGCACACCACGCGGCAGGGATACGTACCTATGGGCTATTGGTTACAGTGGCCCACGCGCTGTAACCACCAGCCACAGCCACCTTTTAGGTGGTACAGGCGCCTGACAGCCAGCCGTTTTCACCCCTCTGTCGTCTTGTTTTGTTTCCAGTGCCCTGTGGCCGCCCTGCTGAAAACAGCTTTACGCGGTCGGACGCGACACCACGCGACCATTCGCGGATAGGCGCAGGCAGCACAGCACTGGATCACAACGCACGCTACGGATACACCACAATTGGTGCACCACACAACGGCCCTTTGCTCGCACCACCTGGCATCGCCCCTCGTCATACATTTTTGCTTTTCTGGAATTCATCCTGGCCTTGGTCCCTTGACGGGGTCATCTGTCAACGCCATGGTACGTGCCCTCTGCTTCCCATTCACTCTTCCCCCTCGCAGTGGTTGCACCAAGTACATTGCCGGAATCACATTAGCTTTTCATAGATAACCGAGCATCACTTTCTATCCTAGCGTAGCTGAGCTAACAAGTCCTCTTTACCAGTCGCAACTAGATCCCCTGCCCAGCGACCTGCCGTTTCGCATCGTCTCCAAAACGGTAGGCCGTGGTGCTTATGCCTCGTACGCCCCCAAGCCACCAACACAACATACACCACATACCATCTATACCATCGTATACCCTCAACTAGCCATTTCCGTACTCATCTGCTAACCACTTCTTCCCCGAAACTAGCATAAAAAAAGCCGTCCCCCTCGACGCACCGACGCCCATCTTCGCCGTCAAGCTCATCCACAAGGGCTACGCCGTCAAGCATGGCCGCATCTCGGCCAAGCAGCTCGCCATGGAGGTGTCGCTGCACTCGCACATAGGCCAGCACCCCAACGTCATCGAATGGTTCGCGTCGGGCGAGGACCCCATCTGGCGCTGGATCGCCATGGAGTACGCCGAGGGCGGCGACCTCTTTGACAAGATCGAGGCCGACGTTGGCGTCCGCCAGGACATTGCCCAGGTCTACTTCCTCCAGCTCGTTGGCGGCGTCAGCTTCATGCACTCCAAGGGCGTCGCCCACCGCGACCTCAAGCCCGAAAACGTGCTCCTCTCGCAGGACGGCAACCTCAAGCTCGCCGACTTTGGCATGGCTACCATGTTTGAGTACAAGGGCCAGCGCAAGCTCAGCGCCACCCTCTGCGGCAGCCCGCCCTACATTGCGCCCGAGATTCTCGCCTGCGGGAGGACGGACAAGAGGGCGCCCGCCGCGGCGGGCAAGTACTCGCCGGATCTAGTCGATGTCTGGTCGTGCGGCGTGGTGCTCTTTGTGCTGCTCGTCGGCAACACGCCCTGGGACGAGCCGTCGTCCAACAGCTGGGAGTTTACGGAATACGTCAAGTCTGGCGGGCATAGCACGGATGCCTTGTGGGAGCGCGTGCCTCCGGAAGCCTTGTCATTACTGCGGGGTATGATGTGTGTAGACACAGAGAAGCGATTTAGCTTTGCCCAGGTCCGCCAGCATCCCTGGTACACGCGGCACAATCCGCTGCTCACCACCGATGGCCGCGTGGCCGACCCTATCAATCTCGCCACGCAGATGCTCGAGAACCTGCGTATCGATTTTACAAAACAGCCCCGCCCGTCCCAGGGCCAGTCGTCCATGTCGGACGACATGGACATTGACTCGGGCATGAATGCAGGTCGCTTTGCAGCCACGCAGCCCGACGTGCCCATTGTCGATACCGACTGGGACTTTGAGCGCCCTGCCCTCCGATCCATGGCTGCGCCTTCCGCCTCGCTGCCGCCGCGTGCTGCCGACGATAGCCGTCGCATGATGCTCGAGACGCTGGCCGACGAGCCGTCCATGTCGCAATTCTCACAGGCGCCCGGCCCCTCCATGACGCTGACACAGCAGGCGCGGCAGTTTCGCGACATCTGTCCGGCCGAGTCGCTGACGCGCTTCTTCTCCCACGTGCCGCCGGCGCATCTGGTCCAGATGCTCAGCGACGCGCTGCACCAGCTCAACGTGCCGCTGGCGCCAGTGACGCCCAATCTCTACGCGTACGCGGTGGCGACCATCAAGGTCCGGGCCGTTGACGGCCGCAACCAGAGTCTGCACGGTGAAATTCAGGTTCACAGACAGGCGCTGCCGGATGGGAGCGAGGTGCTCGACGTGCGCTTCACCAAGGTCAAGGGTGACCCGCTCGAGTGGCGCCGCTTCTTCAAGAAGATTGTCGTGCTCTGCAAGGACGGCGTATATGTGCCGGATGGTTAGACGGCGGTCCGGCGGTCCATGGCTAGTAACATGAGGGAGACGAGGGAAGTATGGGAGGACGAAGACAGGAGCGTTGAATTAGACAAAATAACATCAACAGACTGGTTAGACCAAGACAGTGTAGCATAGCGAAGATATCAAGCAAGCCCCTTGGATTCATGAGGATGGGAAATGTTTTATGCATCGGCATGGCTGCATATTATATCCAAAATCAACTCGTCGCTTTTTTGTGTCGTCATTACTGGATATCGCTTTTTTCTTTTCTTCTTCTTTGTTTGCTTATTTCTTCATTCATGCAGTGCAGAAAGCAAAGGGTTGTTGAGCTCCAACTGCGCCGCCAGATCCAGCATCTCGCCCGGCGAGATACCAATCATGGCATCCGTCTGAAACAGGTCCCAGCCCGGTTCATCCGCCACGATGCTCGGCGTCAGCGGCGTGTGGAGGTTGTCGTCGTGCGCGTGGCCGTGCTCCGACATGTTGTGGTCCTCACCATGGTGATTGAGGCCGGCGGCGGCAGCGGCGGCGCCGTTGCTGCTGCCGGCGGGCGCCGGGGGCGTAAAGGCGTTCATGAAGCGCTCGAGCTGGGCGAGCTCCATCTTGCGGACGGGAGCGACGATGCTGCCCTTGGAAATCATCTTGTCGAGGACGCTCTGCATGTTTTCCTCCCAGTTGTCGTCGGGGACGAGAAAGGGGCAGATGGTGCGGACGAGGTAGAGGACAAAGGCGGACGAGTAGGCGTCCTCGAGCTGAAAGGGGAGAAAGGCCTCGAGCAGGTCCTCGTCGCCAATGACGCGGAGGATGCGCAGGACCGTCTGGGCCGAGTGGACGCACGACTGCAGCAGCGAGGCGACGGGGGTGGAGAGCATGACGGGCCCGGCGACGACCGAGTTGGTGCGCTTGATGTGCATGTGCAGGGCGCACATGACGACGGGGCGGGTGGTGAGGACGACGCAGTGGTGGTAGGAGAGCAGCAGGCGGACGGCCATGCGCGAGGCTTTGCTGATGGAGCCCTGAAAGTGCGACTCGAGGAGGGCGTGGACGTCGCGGGAGATTTGGGCGAGGTCGCGCAGGACCGACTGGGTGTTTGTGACGAGGGAGCCGTCGAAGCGCTGGCCGACGCCGTAGATGGCGTTGAGGATCTGCGAGACGAGGCGGGCGAGGCGGACGTGCAGGGACATGTTGCGGGCGTCGAAGCAGTCGTTGAGATCGGAGGGGGCGCGGGCGGTAATGTCCTCGTCGCGGATGGACGAGGGCGCGCCCATGAGGGAGCCAAACTCGCGCTCGAGCTTGTAGACGACCCAGAAGATGAGGTTGCAGCGCTGCGAGTGCTGGGCGCCGACGACCTCGACGGGCATGTGGCGGTGCCAGCCCTCGATGATGCAGATGCGCATGGCGTGGCAGACGTGCTGCAGGGCGCCGACGCGCATGTCAATCGACTGCAGGTAGACGGCGCCGAGGACGAGGGCCTGGACGGCGGTGATGGAGTCGGGGGCGAGGCCCGAGAGGTCGGGCATGAGGGCCATGGCGCGGGCGGCGTACTGGTGGCCCGTGGGGCCCTCGGCGCTGCTCTGGTTGGTGATGAAGACCTTGCCGTAGGCGAGGATGAGGAGGTACTGCGCGTACCAGTGCCGCGACGAGGCCGCCTTGGCCGACTGGTCCTCGTAGAGCTCGTACAGGTTGCGCAGCCAGTCCTGCTCGTCGATGAGGTAGAAGATGGACCCGAGGTAAAACTTGGCCACGTTGAAGAGGAGCAGGGCGTAGTCGAGCGGCGGCAGGTTGGACACGTCGGGCGTCTCGTCCCAGCTGACGGCGTTCCAGCTGAGCTTGTGGCCACCGTCAAAGTGGCCCGGGTCGGCAACGTAGCCCTGGTCGGGGCGGTGCTGGCCGAGCAGCGTCAGGACGCGACGGCAAAAGGACCATGACGAGGAGGGTCCCATGTACCCTGTCGGCGGGGAGATAAAGATGTTAGATTTGTGTAACGGAGTCATGCGGGGGGGGAATGCTTACAGAATCGGCCCTTCATCTTGGTGAATGTGTAGTCATTGTCTGCGAGAGGATTCTGCATAAACGAGGGCTCGATACTGTTGTTATCGTCTACGCTGCTGCCATGGCTGCTGTGGTATGATAGACGCCCAGTATCGGGAGCCAAGGATGGTGTTGGGCCTGATAGTGCATTGTGTTGTTAGAAAACAGTGCCGACAGACCATTGTGTGAGGGGGACTCGGGCACCAACCATTGCTGTCTCGGCCGTGATTGAGGCTATCACTGTGCTGAGCTACATCGCGCGGATGCAGGCCAAATGCCGCCCGGGACGACGGAGTGCTCGGGCTCGGCTGCGTCAGGAGGGCATCGACATCCAGCCGACGCGGCGCGGCGACGGGATCCAGGACGCGCTCCTCCTGCGCCTTGCGGCCTTCGAGCTCGCGGAGATATCTTGGCAGGACCTTTGTCAGTAACCGAGGGTCCAGCATTTCCAGAGTATGCCCGGCGTCAGCAGCGAGGCTATCCATGCCCGCCGTGTGCATGTCTTTGTTGTTGGCTGTAGTCTTCTCACCTCTCCGAGACGGATATCCGTTTGCTCTCGGCGACAAAGTAGCAGCTCTCATTTTGTCTCGCGCAGCGGGAGCAGGGTTGTTCCCCGGTGCACTTTACTTTCATAGCCCTGCATCGCTCACATCTAATAAAACGAAAGAAAAAAAAATCTGGTCAGCTGAGCTCGAGTTTCGGGGCGCCGCGAGGCGAGGCGGGGAAGGCGGCGGAAAAGTGCCGTCGGAATTGTCACCCACGCTTTCGAGACCTTGGGCACTGCTGTCCTCTTGGTCACCCGGGAGGGGGACGGACGGGCGTCCATGCTGTCGGGCGAGTTGTGATCCAGATGCCTGGGAAAGTCGATACTCTCGGACAGCGTCTTCCGGGGGAATTCCACACCATTGGCAGGGGAGAAGCAGATTCTTGTCACGTAGCGGCAGTCAAAGGTTTCGGGGGCGGAAATCCCCACTTGGCCTGTTCCCGGACAAGCTTTTGGTTAGTTGACTAAGATCTGGGCATGGCCTGCTTCCACGGAAAAAATGAGATGCGATTGTCGTTGCATCAAAGACGCGGAGCTATGGTGTAGACTCGTTTTGATCCTGAAAGTTTCTGCGTGGGATGCTGCGTCCAGGCCGAGAGTGGTGGTGGCCATGGATTGAGATGGCCGTTGATGCAACCATTGGATAAGCACCGACTCGTCTATTGGACGGGCATTCCCATTTCTTTTCCTACCTACCTTACCCAAATCTACCACTCTATCTCTTCCTAGCTGCCAGCCGTCCAGCCGTCCAGCCGTTCTAGTTAGCTCCTCGCACCACCAAAATTCCAGAAGGCGTCCATGTCAACATTCTTTGTGGGGACGCATCCGGCGTCGGACCGTCTCGGCTGGCCTGTCCGACATTTTGGAGCGAGCGAGTCGAGCACGAAAACATGACACTCTTATGAGTAATGTAATCGGCTGCAAAAGGATTTCTGCAACCTGGTGCACAGTCACTATGACCCGAAAGGATTAAATAATTCCGTTTTTTTTAGAGTAAAGAGAGGGGTCGCGATAGAAACAATGTCGTCTGGCCTGAAATCCGCACGACATCTAGCTGCCGTCCCTCGCCAGGTTCGTTTGTACCACCCAATGACATTACGAAATCGCCACGCATGTCCCCTCTTCCCTCGGATCATCACGACTTACACGCAAAATTACTCCATCCAGACCCTTGCCATCAAAAGGACGCCGGCATGCTTTGTTGGCCATCCCTCGTACAAGGACCACCAGCAGTAGCTCGGCGGCCGCTGCAGCCTCCGTCGCCAAAGAGGCCTAGCAGCAGGCCGAGGCCAGCCACAAGATCGTGGACCACGCTGCCGACTCTGCAGAGAAGCAGGCCCGCCCATCGAGGTGACGAAGCAGCCCAACCCCCGGCTGGCGGTACGGCGACGGCGCGCGCGCGACTACGATCCCTCGCGGACGCACAGAGAGGTTGATCCCTACGCCCAGGATTGGCCCATGATCAGCAATTACAGGCTCCTCATGTCCGCCATCGCCCCGTGCCCCATTGGCCCTCATCGGCACCGTCTCGGCCGAGCGACCGCACCGAGAAACCTGGCGCCCTTGAGCTACTTCCAGGTCGTCGACCACGATCCGCGCACCCTTGTCTTCGGCTTCTCGTCCGCGGCCCGGCCGTGCCAAGGACACGTACTTCAACCTCAGGACACGGGCGAGTGCCGTCATCAACACCGTTTGCGAGGGCAGGGTCGTTGACGTCCAAGAGCTCGGCCAAGAGAGGGCGCCGGGCACGAGCGCCGCAGGCGTGGTGCTCATCAAGGCCACGCGGTTCTGTGCGCGAGGACGCCACCAATGACATGGCCAGCCACGTTGCGCTCGACTAACTCCGGCCGGTGGCGCAGCTCGGCGGCATGGCCTACGGGCGAATCACGTCGACGTTTGAGCCGTTCAGGAAGCGATGGGCGGATGAGCAGGCAAACTCGGCGCTGTTGTCTAGCCTCGAGTCGCACGAGAAGTGAAGCTCGAGAGGGATTTGATAAGGGATTCCCCCTCATTATTGTACAACATGGAACTTGAACAGACCTTGTGAATTCAAAACACATACATCATAATGATGGTAGTTGATATTTATCCTGTTCTTGTAATTAGCCACCCTCAAAACAAGTTTTTGCCCAAGCTTTGCTGGATCCGTGAGATTGAAATCCATGTCAGCATGTACTCTTTCCCATTTTCATTGTTCTCAGTTTCATATTGTCACTTCACTGTGCTCAATTTCACCGTTACTCAAGACCATCAAGTACAGCCACATGAAAAATTGGATATTTAGTCATCTCATTTTATCCTATTCTATTTCTCTTTAGAATCTTGGAATTAAATAATTCGTTACAACCGACCCAATGCTCGCTCGTAAATCATAAGTTGGTATTATGCAATTTCTCCCTGTATCAAGAGGGTCGTAACATAAAAAACATCACACACACAGCGCCTAGCTCAACGACAGTCTGTGCCACAGCTCCTTGCGCAGAGCGGCCGCCATGTGCTTGGTGCGCTCGACGGCGCCGCGGTTCTCGATAGCCCGGCGGTGGAGGTAGCCCATGCACTCGCCGACGGAGCCCCAGGTGAGGCACTTGTAGGGCTTGGGGGCCATGCCGTGGGCGGCGGCCGGGTCGGCGCGCGTGTTCTCGTAGTTCATGATGAGCTCGCAGCCGAGCTCGTCGGCCATGCCGGCGACCTGGGCGCACTCGAGCGTGCACGTGGCCTGGCCGTTGCTGATGCGGGCGCGGTGCGTCGCCGTGGCCAGCGCGGCGCTCTCGGCATTGTGCGTGGCCAGCATGAGGCTGGCCCTGGGGAACTGCACCGTCGTCGTCTGGGCGAGACCCGCGGGCAGGCGCTGGCTGATGAGCCTGTCGGCAATGTCGTCGTAGCAGGCGTCCGTGTCGGCCTTGGTGTCGTGGATGAGGGCGCGCTCCTCGTGCTCAATGTAGGCGCCGCGGACGAGCTTGACGCCGAGCCTCCAGCCCTCGGCGGCGGCGGCGGCAATGTGGCGGTCGGCGACGTCGCGCGCGGCCTTGAGGTAGGCCTGGATGGTGTTGTAGACGAGAGCCTGGCCGTCGCCGTTCCAGCGGCGCATCAGCTCCATGGCCCAGTCGTCGATGCCGTGCTGCACCGACTGCTGCTCGGCGTCGAACCAGAGCCGGGCGCCTTGCTTCTTGGCCGCGGCGCAGAGCTCCGTGAGGGCCGCGTCGACGATGGGGGGCATGGCCGCGCGCGCCTGCAGCGCGTCCATGGCAATGGGGCCCGCACCCGTCATCTTCATGGCGAGCACGTCGCCGGGCTGCAGCATGCGCAGCGAGGCGAGCGAGCTGTCGCGCCACGCCCGGACCATGTCGTGGTGTGCCTGGGTGTACCGGCCCGGGTTCGCGGCCGCGTGGGCGCGCTCCTCTTCAGAGAGCACAATCTCCTTGGCAAAGGTGAGGATGACGCCCTGATAGCCGAGTGTCTTGAAGTCGCGGACGGACCGGGCCACCTCGGCCTGGTTGGTGCCGGCGCAGAACTGGTCGTAGACGACGTGGCGGACGAGCTTGTTGAGGAGCGGGTTGGCTTCGGGGTTGAAGAGGGCAGTCTTGGGGTGCGTGATGAGTCCCATGAGGGCGATGGAGGGCTTGAGCAGCGTCGGCGAGCACATCATGGTGGTGAGGGCGGCAGAGCGGAGGAGTGTAAGCCAAGGTAGGCGGGAGAGGGCTGTGCGCGTGGGGGCTTGGAGAGAGGGACCTGGAGGCCCGGCTGTGGTGGTGCCTGTGATGTATCGTACGCTGTCATGCCATCTGACGCCAGAGTATCTGTAGAGAGGCTTCGCTGCCTGCTTGCGTAGGGTGGTGGTGACGGGGGCGAGCGCCGACATGTTGTGTGGTTGTGGTGTAAGACGAGAGGCCCAAGTTCTCAATCCAATGACAAGCACTGATTACTACTTGTTGCAATTGATTGATTATAATGGAAACAATGGAATACTGATGGAAAATGAAACCAAATGAATGAATGGGAGGGAGGGGAAGGCGCTTTCAAATAGCCATCTGGAAAGTCTGTTTTCCCCCCGTGTCGGGGCTGGTCCAAGTTCGTGAGATGGTCTCGGAAGCGCTGTCCGGGCCCGATATCGCCTTTTGGCCACGCAGACCACCCCCTCCAGTATCTACAGACGCCCCCTCGTGGTTGGCCCCCCCCGCAGCCGCCATCTTCCTAATCTGGCACTCGGGTGGCATTTATCTTGCAGTAGGCAGGGAAAGAGTGGAGTGATAGGGTAACAGGAATCAGACCTTGGCCACTCGGCTCAGCAGCTAGTTTGCAGCTACGATTATCAGCCCGTGGATGGGTGCAGCCGGCCAATGGCACTCCCCGCACCGTCTGTTCTGTGCACGGGCGCGATCCTCTATAAGCAGAGCTACCAGTATCGGTATCAGTCAGCCTACTCTTCACATGGCATTTCCCTGATCGGCGTTTTTCTATCTCGACTCTCGGGGGGGGGAGAACGCTCCATGTCCAGAAAGCCTGATAGAGTGTCAGATTGACCCCGAGACGATAACAGACTTCCGAGGTCGCGTCAGCTGCCCTCGTGCCCCTGCGGCGTTATCATTGTTTCACGACGCTCTCCTTCCAAGGTTGGGTGTGGCAATGCCAATCACGATGGCAAATCTTGGTTTCCCAGTCACGACCCCGACAACTCCCATCCAAGGCAGATGGGTGTATATCAGGGTCCAGCCAGTGGACGGCCAGCTTCGGCCGCAGGACGACTACCAGTAAACGTTAGCGCTGCGGTGCTCCCCCAGCTGCAGACAGCATTGGTCGAATGCGTCGAGGGAGCAGCCTAACCCGTTTATCACCTTACCCACGCCGCACGCGTCCGCGCCATCCGGCGCCGGGCACCTCCACAGAGAGGCACGGCTGGGGCTTCCGACACACACACACACACACACACACACACACACACACACACACACACGCACACGCACATCTCCAACAGGGCGGGTTGGGCGTGCATGTAGATCTGCGCTGCTTGAATCCCGAGTTGGTTCAAGGACGACATGAATACGTCAGTGTCCAGAATTGTTTTGCGTCCAGCATCATTGATTCGTTCGCCTCTGACCGTTGTGACGGGCCGCGCCAGTCTTTTGTCGCTCGAGTGACGGTAATCGCAGGGTCCAGTGCTGTCTCTCGGACTGGACTGGCGCGGACCTTGGCCCCAGAATCTCGATCTCGATGTTGGCAGTGGAAAAGTTACGCCACCATGATGTGAAGCGTCACGAAGAAAGGGTACAAAGTCCGAGATTCCCTCCGATCAAGACACAAATCGTGTTCCACGAGCGCGTCTTTCCGCCCGCTGGAGCACGCTTTTGACTCATCTTCCAAGGCCAGCGCTCTGCTTGACGCAAACGCCCCTCTGTGTGCTACGATGGCTTCACGAGTGAGATGGGGTCGGTGGAGTGTATGGGATTATCAACGTCATGATGTTGAATTGGATCGTGATTGAATATCGGGCACTTGCACCTGGCATTGAACGTGCATTCGGAATTTTATCCAGTCATCACTGTTGATACGCAACTTGTCTCGCAGGCATACGTGCAGCCCCGGAGCATTCTTCCCATTGTTTGCATCTCATTTCTCAAATGAGAGAAGTGCGATAAATGTGTAGATGTGCCAAATATATTTTGAGCGATAGTGTCCCTCTGATTCTGTGCATCATCTCCGCTACAACCTTTAAGTGCTAGTCTTGCGGTATGCCAAACAGAGCATGAGAAGAAGGCAAGCACCACGAAGATCGCACGAGCTGCAGTCTCTCATCACTAGAAACGTGCCGACCGCGATAGAAGCCAAAGCAGAACAACAATACTGTTCAAGGCAGTAATGAGGAAGAGGTCTTGCTTGCTCTGGGCCAGGTCTGCCCTAGCATTTCTGTTAGACGGGCACAACACATTGCTGGAGAAATGGTCCAAATTGTTCTCCTTCACGATTCGGCAACATCAACTCAATGCACAGAAGATTTTTGCTCGCTCCTCTATCAAATTGTCTCCAGATGCAACCTGCAACGCGGTGGTTAAATCGCTTCATATCGAATCGCTTCACATTGAAGCAGCCCGGTTGACTCTTTGCAATACCTCCGTCTTCTGAGACACTCTCAGCCTGCTCGGTAGACACGAGCACGCATCCCAACTGCCTTTCATGACTGCGAATTCATTATAGCCCAACACGAAAAATATGCCGTCCGATTTGATTATTTTTTTGCGAGCATGGCCCAGTAGCCTGCAGCGCCGTTGGAGACGACTTGTTAGCCGCAACCTTGTCAGCACGCTCAAACACCTCCGCACCGAGCTACTCAGCAGCACATGGCCACCACGGCAGCAGTAAGTCGTGTCAGCCAAAGTGGTGCCGGTAATGCACATCGCCTCTTCCATGATGCGCTCTCCATCGCAATCTTGCTGCAAGCGCTCTTGCCGGGCCCAGAAAAGGTCAATGTAGAGAGACGTTTGTCCGCTCAGCCGCTCATAGTGCAACCTCGAACCCGGCCGTGCTTTGCCACGATGTTACGCACAGCCCAGTGCCTTTAATCACACAAGCTAGGTGCTTTGTGGTCCGTCGGAAGAGGGCCATTGTAGCTCTCTTGATGCAGAGCGCCCGTATAGAATATCCGCCGCGACTCCATTGTGCATTACAGTCACGATTTGGGCCATTGGAGTCGTGACCCATTGCTATCCATGGCCCTGGCAGATTTGTAATTGACTACTACGCTACAGGTTATCTACTACGTACTGTGGCGGTTGATCCTGACCCAGATGGCGCGGTGCTTCATATCTGCGTGTGCCCCTTTTGTCACACACCCTGGACGCCACTCGGGAGCAAAGACTCAGAGAGTCCCCCGGGTTGGTGGAAGATCTGCAGCTCACCCGTTGCCAGCTTGCCACTCACCAAAATACCGTCAAAACTGTGGCCGCGGAAGTGGCAGCGAGACAACGCCACACGACCCTCTCGCTTGGCATTCATACGGTCCGCAACTTGGCTGGAGCAGTTGCCAGATACAGCAGCTGCACGACAGAAGTCTTGCAATTCTACAACGGCTGCGCGTTGCTTTTTTTTTTTTTTTTTTTTTGGACCGCACGGGCTGGTAGGAAACGTTGACGGCAGCAGTTCCCCGTGAAGCCCCCCTCCCATGCAAAATGCAGCCATGCAGCGGTTATCATGCAGGCACGGGCAGATGAAACTTGCCCAGCACGAATCTTGCTCCTGCTTTTGGCCGTCTCCGAGAATCCTGATCCGTGCGGGGGCGGCGACGGTTAGACAGGGCCGTTTTTCCCCTTCATCCGCGCTTGCCCTGTGCTTCCCCAATTGACAAGGAGGTCATGGGTTCGCGGAGCGCAAGACTCGGGCCGCGTAATAATGTTTATTCTAAGTCTTCCATTGGCTTACCAGGCTACGCCCATCTTGCATCTTACTTTCGAGCCACGCATTTCCAATCCAGGGGGTGGATTGGATGAGATAGAGGGACAGAGAGGCTGGGGTAAGGCTGCTTGCCCGAACCCTTTTTCCCTTTTCAACCAACTCCGGCTCAACCGAGACATGTGCACCGGCAGTCGTGTTTGGAAACCAAACGACGGAGGAAGCGAGAGGCTGAGGCTGGAACAGCTAGCCAAGTAGCCCGTTTTTTTCAAGCCCCAAGCAGCTCTTTTCGAGACTGCTAAGCTAGCTATCTGCATCAGAAGCGAGGTACAAGGGCGATCGTTAGTTCAATTTGGCACAAGACCTCGTTCCCATCTCCTATTTATCAAGCCCTGCCTAGTCCAATCCAACTAGCCAGAGTCCGCTCAAAAACTATCAGACGCCAATGCCAGGGCCCCATTCGAGCTGAGAAATCAGGCCTTCCGCACTGGGCCAGAGATCGCCAGCGGCCTAACGATGGAGGGCAATACCCCCTGCCAGACGAATTGAGCGACAGAGAGGAAGCCTTGTCGATGCGCCAGCAAGCTAGATGACCAGGTATCTATCTGCGCTCCTTGCAAAACCCGGCGAATATCCTTCACAGGGGAACAAACGCTTGCGCATCATCTGAAACATGGCGAGGGCTGTGGCGGGCCGACGACAACCTTTGTCGTGCTGGCCTCTCACGGAACTTTCAACAAGCGTTGGTCTTGCTGCAGATCGACCCAGTCACGGGAGCGGCTTTGCCACTCTCGGGACGTTTTTTTCTCACCAGCACTCCCTTTTCGCGGCAAGACTACTTCGTACGCCAAGTCTAGAAGCCTTCTCTAGAGCCACGATGATGGGTCCCCCTGCAGCAATGCCAACCCATCAGAGGGATAGCCCATCAGCCCTGAGAAAGATGCTAACCCAAGTTGGCGGGATTGGGGGGCTTTGCTCTGCGTGTGTGTGTATGTCTGATAATTATGCCAGCGTTCCCGTAAGTTGCCATGGCTCATCCCATCCCCGCAGCGTAGCAGCAGTAGCGCGTGCTTGTAATTAGTTTTGGGGCTCTTGGTTCCATCGCCCTGCTCGACACATCACTCGTGGGCTTTCTAGTGCAGCCCAGAGAACAATGGATAAGAATTGCCCCCAGCTCCGGGTTAAAAAGGTCGCGTGTGGCTGAACGGCCCAAAGCCATGAGTTGGCCCGAATCATTATTATTAGAAGCCTTTCATCCCCCACTCCCCGTACTTGATCAGTGCTCTCTTTCCCAGGGTTGCAGCGTGCCAGTCGAACTGGGCCTCTCTCTCTCTCTGCTCTTACACTAAGCTCATTGCCTATTTGATTGATTCATAAAGAGCCAGCGGCCCATGTTTGCATGGATAGCCCCCCTTTCTTCTTTTGGTTGATTCCTCTTGGTTGTCTGGGACAATTGGGCAAACACCTTGATCCTCCCGATCAAGGCTGTCAGGGGAAAAAGAAAAAGAAGGAAACACGAGGCGAGACTAACCCATACATACGAAAACACCACACACTTTGGCCCGCCAACTACATGGAGACAGAGGGCCTGGCACGCCACCTCTGAGAGCCAGACGCTCGCCACCACCATCGCTTACGAAAGGACTCCCACGCGCCATCAGCAATAAGACACAAAACGCCGATAACATGTTTCGCGGGCACGGCAACTACACATCGCCGACGGAGATGCCAGACTCTCCCGTCGAGGAAAAGTGGCGGCTGCTGCTCCCCGCCGTCTCGCTGGCGCTTGGCATACTGGCGTCGGCCGTCTTTGCGCTCCGCGTGTACGCCTCGCGCTTTGCGTCGTGCAAGATACGCGCAGAGGATGTCTTGATGGGCATCAGCGTGGTGCTGATGTGGGGGACCGTTGCCTCGGTACTGTTGAGTAAGTTGCTATACGTCTTTTGCTCCCATTCCGCGCAAACTCTTTTCCTTTTTTTAGTATTCTTTTGTTGCTAAACTGCTATTCTTTAGAGGCATACAATGGCATTGGCCTCCCTGGATGGGAGATTCCACGCGAACGAAGGCATCTGCTCAATTTTGTACGTTCTCGCAGCCCAACCTTCTGCCGCCCATCGACCCTTGTCCCTCAAATCCTAACACATGTCCCTAGGGCTCGTTTTTGGTGCCTAAATTCTGGGCCAGCTCGACGGCCTGTTGCAAAGTCGCCATCATTCTCTTCTTGCGTCGCGCCGTCGGCTTCAAGCGCTCAATCAACGCCACGCTCATCGTCGTGGCTGTCATCTCCCTGCTGTGGGCGCTGGGCGCCATCTTCTTCTCGACGTTTACGTGCAAGCCCGTCTCTTTCTACTGGGACAAGTCGAGCCGCGACGGCCACTGCTTGCAGCGTCGCCACTACAGAAATGGCAACATTGTCATTGCCGTGATTGGCATGCTGACGGATATCGTCATTCTCGTCATTCCCATGCCCACGTTGTGGAAGTCGCAGATGCGCAGGAAGCAAAAGATTGCCACGACTGGAGTTTTGGGTATTGGTCTATTGTAAGTCTGTACTATTTCCGCGCCAAGGCATACAAGCTAACAATGGCAATAGTGTCTGCATATTCAGCTTGTTGCGAGTTGTACAGTTCTTTTACCTCGACTTGGAGCACATCTCAAGTAAGCATCTCAATCGTCGCTTCCATCGTACCCGAAAAGTCTCTGACAACATCAATTAGCCTCGACCGGCCTGGAGAGTCTGTGGACCGTGCTCGAAAACGAATTTGCCGTCATCTGCGGCTGCGCGCCCCAGCTCGCTCCGCTGTTCCACAGCCTGCGCCCTTCCAAGGCAAAGAGCTCAGGCTATGCCGGGATGTTTGATACATCGGTGCTGGGCAAGCACACCAAGATGAGCGTCATTCGCACGACAGTCAGCGGCAAAGTCGACGGCGATGCGATGCCGAGTTTGCGGATGGCGCCAAGGGACGGCAGAAGCTCGTCGGAGATTGAGCTCAAGGGCATTGAAGTGCACACGGCGATTAATCAAGAAGTGTCGGCTGACGGAAGGCGGCACCATGATTCAGTGCGTTCGTCCAGCGTAGTGGAGAGTGGAAGTTATACCCGCATTTAGGCATATTGCATTTTCTGGTGTTTGTAGCGAGCATAGCGGGCCGCTTTGACAGCTGGCTTCTTTCGTATATACCATTATATTCCGGACGTCTTTCATAGAGTGTAGAAGCGCTCTTGCAAGCCAAGAGCTGAGTCAGAGTGGTTTTTTTTTGTCATGAAGCATAAGTCTGTGCGAGACGGTGTCTCTATTCCTTCTCACTCCATTCGAATGCTTCATCAGATAGTTAGCGACTGGAGAGAATACACTGCCAGCGTATGCTTACTTTGTCGGCACATGGGACACTGTCCTCGCGAGGTGTCCTGTTTAATCCACTCCATGATGCAGTGCTAGGATGTGTTATGAGCATGCGAAAAGACATGGAAAATTGGAGAATAAATGCTCACCATGTGGAAACTGTGTCCGCATTTTCCCGATACTTTGTCCCCGTTAGTATTGCGCTGTAGAGTTGGGCTCAGACCTAGCCGTACGTAGCGAGCAATCATCGCCTGGATACCGGCACGAAGGACACGTGCCGTCGAAATGAACCTGGCAAATACCGCAGACGTCGTCTTCGGGAATATCCCATCGCCAAGTAGCGACGGCGTTCCATTCCTTGATGGTGACCTTCATCGTTGCGTTTGTGATCGCTATGCTGGGAGCTATAACCCGTGCATGGCACCGTTCGTGTGCAAACTGTAGATCGGGGCGAAGTTTGCGCGAAAACTGTTGCAGAAGTAGCTTTATACCGTAGTCCACAGTACTCCTGGCGCTCCAGCTGGCCGGCCCAGGGAGACGCGATCTGGCGCGACTTGGCGATGTTGTTTGATAGGTAGTTCTCAGGACGACTCCAAGAAAACAATGAGTGGGTGGGTTGAACGGCCCTGCAGGCTGGTGGGATTGGTGGACATTTAGCGCTGGCAGCCACTACAGAAGCTTGGTTCAGCGAGGCTTGCAGTGGAATCGGCGCCCTCGGCGAGGCTCAAGAGGCCCTAACCGACAACGGCCGCCCGAAGGACTTTCAGATGCTTGCCAAGCACAAGCAACGAGCTGCCTGCCAGCCGCTGGCCCAAGCTCCCCGCATCCGCAGCATCAACGTGACGCCAACCTCCCCGCTGTCCGGACCTGGTTGTTATTTTATCTGCCCTCGCAATCTCAATCTCCCATTGCTACTCACATTAACCGCAATCTGTGACATAGTGCCCGTGACATTGGCAGACATTGCTGTGACCTCTCTGACGCAGGCCTCTACTGTCCCCGAAACTAGCTTCGCCCTCACCCGACACAAGCCGCTGGGCTCACCAAGCTGCCCGTCTCTGCTCCCGCTGGTCCGTCACAGGACTTGTAGGCCGCCTCGCCTCTGGCCATGGCATTCATAGCCGTAGGACGGACAGCTCGAACTGGACTGCCCCGGGTCTTCTTCTCCAGCATGATCGCCGGCCGTCGCAACTTCTCCTCCTACCTCGTCACCCCCAAGGAGCTGGACGAGGCGCTCAAGAAGAACCCTCCATCCCCCATCAGCACAGACTCGCGCGTGATCCCTCTCTGCGCGTCATGGTTCTTGCCCAACGATGAGCGCACAGGTATCCAGACGTTCCGTGAACAGCGCATACCCAAGGCGCGCTTCTTTGACATTGACAAGGTCATTGACAAGCGCAGCCCGTACCCGCACATGCTGCCCAGCGCCAAGGGGTTCGCTGGCGCCATGAGCGAGCTCGGCATTCGCAAGGAGGATGTTGTGGTCGTCTATGATACCAAGGAGCTGGGCATTTTTTCGGCTCCACGCGTGGGCTGGACCCTCAAGATTTTTGGCCACCAAAATGTGCACATTCTCAACAACTTTAAGCTGTGGGTGGAAGAGGGCTATCCCACCGAGTCGGGCGAGCTGTACAGCGTGGAATGCTGCCCATACCCTATTCCTGAGCTGGACGAGTCTAGGGTCGCCAGCTTTGAGCACGTCAAGGAGATTGCGCAAGATTACAACAAGGAAGGCGCGGAAGGCGTGCAGATCCTAGATGCGCGCCCGAATGGACGATTCACGGGCAAGGCGCCCGAGCCGCGCGAGGGGCTGTCCTCGGGTCATATGCCTGGATCCATCAGCTTGCCCTTCACTGAGCTGCTCGACCCGGCCACCAAGGCGTACCCCTCGTCGGAGAAGTTGAAGAGCATCCTGTCGAGCAAGGGCATCGACCCCAGCAAGCCCATCATTTCCAGCTGTGGAACTGGCGTAACCGCTTGTGTTGTTGAAACTGCGCTCGAGGTTGTGAACTATGGCACCTCAGAGTCGCGAAAGGTCTATGATGGCAGCTGGACGTAAGTATCTGAACGCGCCCAGAGCGGAATTGGAATACATGCTAACGGCGCTACAGAGAATGGGCACAACGTGTGCAATCCAGCGACAACCTCATCCGCAAGTCTGAACAGAATTGAGTAGTTGGGCTGTGTAATACGAGGAACAGCCGGGATACCCTATGAAATACATCCATCGCACGCAAGTCTGAACAGAATTGAGTAGTTGGGCTGTGTAATACGAGGAACAGCCGGGATACCCTATGGAATACATCCATCGCACGCAAGTCTATGTATGATTAGTTCTTGATCTACTACACTCTCCACCTATTGAAACCACGAGTCGCAACGGACTGTCTTGCGTGTCCGTGTTATTCTACAGCGCATCATGAATGTGCAACTCTTCCTCTGGAGCATACATGCAAGGCGATTGCATCAAGCCAGGGCAGCTATATACATGGACAAGTTACCTTCGTTGCAACAATTGCGTAATGCTGCCATAACCAAGTAGAGAGAACATCGCAAATGAAGTGGATCTTGAACTCTTTCATTCTTGGTTTAGCGTGACGGATGTCTGCATGCTTTTTACCTAATTTTCAAGGCACAGGAAAGGCATCAGGGACGCCAGCCAGGACCCACACACAGCCATGTTAGGGCTCGCTAACCTTGACCGCACTTCTGGCCAGAAAATTGGGAAACCACCACGCTGTGCGTCTGGAGACCCCGCCAAGCGAAGCGAAAAGTTCCCATCACGACTCTCCGCCCAGTTCGTGCATTGCGCAACAACACCAACAACCCAACACCCAAACTCCCCCCCTACGACTAATTATACACAATGGCTGATCGTGGTGGACGCGGTGGTGCTGCCACCGGAACCGCTGAGCGCGGCCGTGGCGGTGGTTTCGGAGGCCGTGGCGGCGACCGTCGTGGTCGTGGCCGTGGCCGTGGTCGCCGCGGCGGCAAGGGCGAGGAGAAGGAGTGGCAGCCCGTCACCAAGCTCGGCCGTCTCGTCAAGGCCGGCAAGATCAACAGCATGGAGGAGATTTACCTGCACTCCCTGCCCATCAAGGAGTACCAGATTGTCGACCACTTCCTCAAGGACTCCCTCAAGGATGAGGTCATGAAGGTGCGAATGAACTTGGCGAGATATCTGAGCTACAAAAGATACGAAACGACTCGCTGCAGAGACAAGAGATGCCAACTTCGGCGTCTAGTGCAGCGAGCGACTGACTATTCCGAGCTGGATATGCCCCATGTCAAAATACAAAAAAAACCACTCGCTAACGTGCATCACCCAACACACAGATCAAGCCCGTCCAGAAGCAGACCCGTGCCGGTCAGCGTACCCGTTTCAAGGCCGTCGTCATCATCGGTGACTCGCAGGGCCATGTCGGTCTCGGCATCAAGACCTCCAAGGAAGTCGCCACGGCCATTCGCTCCGCCATCATCATCGCCAAGCTCTCCGTCATCCCCGTCCGTCGCGGCTACTGGGGCAACAACCTCGGTCAGCCTCACTCCCTGCCCTGCAAGGAGTCTGGCAAGTGCGGCTCCGTCACCGTCCGCCTGATCCCCGCCCCCCGCGGTACCGGCCTCGTCGCCTCCCCGGCCGTCAAGCGCTTCCTGCAGCTCGCCGGTGTCGAGGACGCCTACACGTCGTCGGCCGGCTCCACCAAGACGCTCGAGAACACGCTCAAGGCCTGCTTCGTCGCCGTCTCCAACACCTACGGCTTCCTCACCCCCAACCTGTGGAAGGAGACCAAGCTGCTGCGCAGCCCCCTCGAGGAGTTTGCCGACTCTCTCAAGGAGGGCAAGCGCATCTAAGCATGCGTCTTTTGTCGGGTATCAAAGTGGACTCCATCACGGGGTGACGTCGTGATGTGAGGGGATTTAAATTTATGAAGGAAGGAATGCGGGAGTCTAAACGATTCATGTTTTGTGTGTTCGATTGCATGATGCTTTGCCGATTTTTACAAGGCAGTAAATAACGTCGGGTTCATGGCTACCTTCTGAAATACAAAAAAGTTATTACAATCTGTGTCAATCTACATGTGATGTGCGACGCTAATTGCCCTTGACAAAGGTTTAATTTAACGTTGGAGTACATGTAGCGATATTAAAATAGTCAGTCAAGTAGTATTGCTCCGGCATCATCTACGCCCTGCGCCCGAATAGCAGCCTGCGTCTCCACGCTCTGCACCTCGAGCGGCCAGGTATTCACGTCAAAGAACCTCGGCGCCGGCGCCCTCCTCGACGGGTGCGCAAACGACCACACCGCCTCCCGACGCAGCGCCGTCCTCCCATCCTGACCTCCCTCGACACTGCTGCTGCTGCTGCTGTCCCGCGGCACCGGCAGCGGCCACAGCATGGTTTTGTCCTCCGCCGCCTCGCGCAGAATCTGCCGCCTCACCAGATCCCTGCAATACGCCTCAATCTCCAAATCACTACCCACATGCCCGGCCAGGGCCTCGGGCTCCGCGGCTTGGACCACGTCCCGGTAGCTCGCCACGACGCGGCCGTCTCGGCACGGCGCCACGGCAGAGCGATCGGTGTCGGCGGCCCACTGCTCCATGAGGGCACGCAGGCTCGCCGCGTTGGCGGCCTGCGTCGCGGGGTCGCTGGCGGCGAGCCGCCGGCACTCGGCCGCGACCTCTTGCAGCGTGCGACCGAGGCGGTAGGCGACACGCCGGAAGAAGACGAGGGTGCGCGACGCGTCGCGCTGGATGACGTCCGGCTCGGCGAGGCACTCCTCGACGGTGCGCACGTGGTTCATGTTGGGCATGATGTGCGGCACGGGCGCCGTGGTGGGCGACGCGTCCATGTCCTCATCCTCGTCCTCGTCCTCGTCGCGGCTGCGCTGGATGCGGAACCGTCTTCGGGGCCCGTTGCTGCCGGGCCAGCGGACGGCCTGCTCGGGGTGAATGTCGCCGGGATAGCACCGGATGTGCTGCACGCCGTCGACCTGCTCGGTGCTGTGGAAAAGAGGCCGCCGTGTTAGTCAAAACGCAAAATCCGCAGGGAGCAGGGGGGTGGTGGGCTTACCGCAAGACTTTGAGCTGTGCTAGTTGAGGAACGCGGCTCCTGAGCTCCTCCATGGTGAACCGGTGGCCCTTGACCGGCCCGTCGCAGTCCTGGTTGACGAGCGCCAGAAACGCACGCATGCCGAGGCGCCGCCCGTCGCCGAAGCTGCCCGGCGCGAGGGCGCGCCGCATCACGCGCAGCCTCTTGCGGAGCACGGCGAGCTTCCAGTCGTCTCTGCACAGGGCGTCCGTCTCGCACGCGGCCGACGCGTCGTTGAGCGACGGCTGGCTGAGGAAGCTGAGCCAGTCGAGCTCCTCCTTTTGCAGGCGCACGAAGCGGCGGCTCGCAGTCGGCGAGGAGCAGTCCGTGTCATTGCCGTCGCGGTCCTGCGCGGCAGCAGAAGCATCGGGCTTTTGAAACGCCATGCCCAGCTCTACAGACGTGTTGACTTCTTGGAGAAGCATGCGCGGCGATTGCCGGGCTGCGCGTTGCAGGCTGGTGCGCAGGAGACGCAGCGTCGTCCAGTCGCTCGACATCTTGGACGCCTCCGAGTCCAGCAAGAGGCTGGCGCTGACGGGCCCGGCGCAGTTGTGAGGGTAGTCCATGACCGAGATGCCCGCATGCTTGGTCTTGAGCTCCTTGATGCGCGTCATTGTCACGTCCCTGGCTTCATCCGCGGCCGCGTCAAGGTTGGCCCTGAGACGCCCATGCCAGCGCGTATAGGCAAACGGGTCTCTGGCCTCTTTGAGCGGCACCTCTGCCAGCATCATGCTATCAAAAGCAATGAGGTCCTTGTCATAAAATTCCGCGTCCTGCTCTTCCACCTCCTCCTCTGCTTTCCTCTTCTTCCCGCGCACCACCGACTCCGCAGCAGCAGCAGCAGCAGCGTCCTGCAGCGGAGCCGGCGGCGCGAGCGGATTGTGGAGGGCATGCCGCGGCCTCATGACGTCGTCCCACAGCGAGTGGTCCAGGCCCGGGTGGTCGCGGTGAAAGTCGTCGTGCAGCGTGTGCGCGCGGAGCATGTCCACCACCTCGTCGAGCTGCGCCTCCCAGCACTCGCCCGCGCGGATCTGGAGGAGGTGCGCGAGGTACTCTTGCATGTCGACCACGCACCTGGCCCAGCCGGGGCTGCGCTCCACGTCGGGCGTCGACAGATGGGTTTTGAGCTTGGCGAGCAGCGACGAGGGCGGCTCCAGGAGATGGCCCTTGTACCCCATCAGGCGGCCCTCGTCCTCGCCATGCTTGGCGGCCAAGGTTGCCTGGATGGCGGACATGAAGTCTTCTTGCGGATTGTCCGAGGTTCTGTCATGGGACATGGTGTCTGGAGGTGGTGATGGATCCGTGTCTGCTGGTGGAGGATCAGGCGAGGGCGACCGGGGAGGGAGCGTAAAGGCGAGGTGCGTGCCCGTCCGCGCCTTTGCATCCTGGTCATCCACGCCATTGATTTTCATCTCCAAGGCTTCCAGCTCGGCACGCGTCAGGAAACGCCCTCGTGCGCTCGGCGGCATGCGCGGATCGTCGTCTGCCGTCTGAAAATCCTCAAAGGCCTGCAGAGCGCGACGCTCATGCTTGGTCAGTGGCAGACAAGCGACGCCGCCGCCGCCGCCGCCACCAATCTCTTCTGTGCGAATCCTCTTGGGCTTCCAGGAAACGCCATCCTCGGTCGTCTGCTGTCGCCGCCTCGGGCGCTTCTTGGAGAGAAGCTTTTGCCCGTCGACGGACGACGTCCCGTCCGCGGCCGCGAGGGCCCGACGGAGATCCGGGTCGTGAATCAGGCGCGGGTACCGGCCGCCAAAGACAAAGGCCACCAGCTCTCTGCATGGTGCGTGTTTCTGCAAGAATGAGTCGAGGGTGTTGTGTCGCAGGTGCCGGTCGAGGAGCGGAAAGAGGTCCTTGTCGCTGTGGAAGCGGTTTCGGTCCCGTCGCACCTCTGCCGGGAGGTCGTCCAAGTTGGTGCTGAAGCAGGCGCCAATGGTGGCTACAAGTGATTAGACTTGGGAATTGACGGAGAGCTTTGCTGTGTAATCACTTACCGAGACTGCTTGTAGCTCTTTTCAGAAGCTCCTTTAGCGTCTCCTGGCGCTTGGAGAGGAAGCGGGAGACGTGCGTCATGGTCGCGAGGTTACTGATTGCACAGCTGCAGAAAAGGAAGTCGAGATTTAACCCTTTTAAAGGTTTGGGATTCGATGCTCAAGGACTATGGTCTAATAAAACAATACAATGCAGACTGGAAAGGACAGCAACCAGAAACAAAGAAACAGCAGACAACGAAGATTGCGCACTTGCCAGGTGCACGTTGCGAGCAAACAACTTTTTTCTTCGCATGCATATACAAAGCACACAAAGAATTTATTTTTACACCCCTGCGAGCACATTGAAACCACTAATAGTAGACACCAGGACACCACGGGCTTTTTGAAAAGGGGTTTCATTACCATAGACTCTGGGTCTCGCGTAAATATCCCCTGCCGAGCACCGCCACGACATCAGCCAGTGTCCTGTCACCATGTGATTTCGCCAGAAGAAAAAGAGTGCATGAACCGCAGTGCTCTTGGTGATGTTGTTGCGCCGCGACTCCGAACGCCAGCCACTACGAAAGAAGGGCAAAATGTAAGTAAAGGAGCCGGACACCGCGTATGCAGCGTATTGGCCCGCCGGCGCACTGCGAGGCCATCATGTAGTCGCTGAGTGGCGCGCTCGTATGGACTAGCTGACCTTGCCGCGCAAACCCCCGGGGCTGGTTCGGGGGAGTCAGGCCGACCAAGAGTCGCAGTCTCATGAGCAATATAATTGCAAAAGTATTCTCAAAATAATAGAACTTATTAATCAATTACTATTTGCTTTGTATGTTTTTTCTTTTCTTTTTTTTCTCTCGCTTCACAAGAACTGACATTTGCCACAAACAACAATAGTCCTTCGGAGCCGGGGCACCGGAGCCACTCAGACGACCGGCTTTTCCCCCGATTTTCCAAAACTCCGGCAGCGGGCGGACCTGCCAGCACACATTTTTCGGTCCTAGTCCCGAAACCCCTCTCCCCCATAAAAGTCTATATATTCAGTCCGTCCGGGCATCTCTGCTTCGATCCATCCGTGCCCTTGTCTCAGACACAGACTCGCAGGACCATTGTCAGCCACAACCCGCCATCATGTCGAGCACGGCGATTCACACCGGCACCGGCACCGCCTCGGCGCGGACCAACCCTACCTCTTCCTCATCTACACCCACCACCACCGCCATCCTCACGCCGGCCTCACGGCGCTTCGTGCCCAAGGACCTCGCCGGCACGCCCATCCCGCACGGCCAGCGCTGGGCGTACTCGACGGCGGCCGTCTCCCGCGGCCGCTGGGGCTCGCGCGCCGTCAACCTCGTCGTCATGGTGCTCTTTACGCTGTGGCAGCAGTCGGCCGCCGCGCGCCGCCTCTACGCGCACCTCGACGCCGCCTACGGCGCCGCCGCCGTCAACGTCTGGGGCACCTTTCTCATCACCTCGGCCTTTTTCTGGGCCTGGGGCGGCGTCTTTGCCCTCGCCGACCTCACGGCGCGGCCCCGGTGGCTCTTCCAGTACAAGACGCAGCCGTTTGTGCGCGTGCCGGGCCGGGAGTACGCCTGGATCTGCCTCGTCTCGCTGCGGAACCAGCTGCTCGTCGCGCTGCCGCTCGCCGCCGCCATGGCGCACCTCGCCGCGCCCCGGCCGGTGCACCCGGCCGCGCTGCCGGGCGCGCTGCAGACGCTGGCCACCATCCTCTTCGACACGCTCTGCACCGAGGTCGGCTTCTACTACGTCCACCGCGCCTTTCACAGCAGGGCACTGTACACGCGCTTCCACAAGCAGCACCACGAGTTCACGGCGCCCGTCGGGCTCGCGTCGACGTACTGCACCGTCACGGAGCACGTCCTGTCCAACCTGGTGCCCAACGCGCTCGGCACCGTGCTCGTCCCGCACCACTGGTCGCAGCAGTGCTTCACCTTTCTCTTCCTCGAGTTTGGCACCATCTGCGCGCACTCGGGCTACAACATCCCCGGCCTGCCGTCGAACCTGCAGCACGACTTTCACCACTTTGCCTTTGACGAGAACTTTGGCCCCACGGGCCTGCTCGACGCGTGGCACGGCACCAACAAGAAGTATGCCGAGACCATGGGCGAGGCCCTGGCCCGCACCGACGGCGACGAGGAGCAGGCGCGGAGGATGGTGCTGCGGCGGCTCGCCCAGATTGAGGTCGAGGCGGGCGAGGCAAAGGCAAAGGCAAAGGCCAAGAGCAATTAGCCGGGCGCTTTCGGAAAAAAAAGGGAGAGAATCTGATGAGTAGCGTCTATTTTTGTTTTATTGGACGCTTGAAACATTTACTGGAGTTGTTGGAAATTGATGATCTTGTGTTTCTATGCTATATATCCAGGATGTGTGATATGGCCTTTCACCACTCCTTTATGACAGGACAATTCAAAATTGCATTATTGCAGAACCTTTACATGTCTATTTTCAGCCCTGTATAGTCTGCCGGTATATATACTATTGGTATACGCAGTCTTTCCATGGGTATATTAGGCAACGGTCGACATGTACATTATCACGACTTGACCATGACGCTGATCCAATCAGCCGCCATGACCATTTACGCTGCCCAACACGCCCAATACTGCTTCATGGCTATATACTGCAACTAACCGTGCCAGAGTGCCAATTTCACTGCAGTCATCACGACCGCCTTTACGCCTGCTTAGGAGACTGTGCGTTTCCTGCTGCCAAAGGTGGAGTATAGGGCAATGCCACAGCCACGTTGTGTAGTCTTTAGTGGAAGTCACCTATTACAAGAGAGAGCAAGCAGTCGCGCGAGTCAAAGAAGCGCAAGACGCCCTTTCCAGGCAGACTGTGTCTACTGCTGAGAAATTTGTACGCCCTCCATATCCTCAGTCTCACAGATGCCCAGAGTATTGTATTGACAAGCGCAAGGCAACTTGGATCTCTCTCTTTTTTTCAGCCTCACAGAAGGGGGTGCGAGTTCAGCTGCTCGTTGCCACCCACCAGAGGCACAATGCCAGACCATAACTAATGACACAGTCAATAGCTGGCGGCGCCGCACCACGCGACATGTAGTGGGCGGCGCGGGCACACTCCATCGCGGGAAACCTGAAAGAGAGGGCCACCCCTCGCGAGACATGCATTGTAAACTCTGTCGGGCCAGTTTTTTTTTTAGTACGTCAGGCACAGCCGGGAGAAAACCACCCTTTTTAAAGCAAGGGAAGCCATGTGGGAATGGAGAGGTATGCTTGCTTGCCCCTTGCCCATTCCAGAAATCGAGAGAGTCGGCTTCTCACTCTCCACTCCAAGTTACGCCACCCCCGAACAGCCGGGCCGACAGCTCAATGGCGAGACTCTTGACCTGCCACGTCCAGCTGGTGATGTTTTAAAAGTTCGATTGTGATTCAACTCGGTCAGCCTGGTCTCCCTCCTCCTCCTCCTTTTTTTTTCGGTTTTTCTTCTCTTGTCAATGAGTGAGGGAGTTGGCAGAGACTAATGCCGATCGGACATAATGGCGTGTGGCCAACAACTGGAATGGCGACAAAATCGGCAACAGCGCGGCTCCTGCCGACAAAGGCCGCTTGGGGCAACACAATAGTGTGTGTCGTAAATGGTACTCGACACTATAGCATGGACAGTAAGTTGCCATACACGACCTTTTGTGTAGTATAAAACAATGAATATTGGTGCTTCATCCACCCTCTTGATAAGCCTACCCTGCACAGCCTTGTGTCAAGTCTTTGTCTGCCTAACTATATGTCCATGTCAAAATCATCTATATCTACGCTGTTGCAGATTTTGCCTGACAAGACAAAGAACCCCTTGAAAAAAAAAAACACCCCCCCAAAGGAAGACAAAAAAAGGAGTGGCGATTTTCAGCAATGGCCCGGTCTTCAGCAGTGGTCTGCTCCATTGTTCTCCCTTTGCCTTTGTGCCGCCCCCTTTCCATTCCAACCGCACCCACCCACCACCCCGCTGACACTATCCGACCGCCCGAGTAACAAGCACCAGCTCATCATGACATGGACGCTCGAGTGGGAGTAAAGAAGGCTCCTGCATCAACTAGAAATCACTTCCCCCGTGTTCTGCCGAGATACGCAATCCAGGAATTTGCCTAATCGACAAGTCATGGCGGTCTGCTCGCGTTGGCCCGCCTCCAACTGCACAGAGGTCCCAGACGAGTCGGTGCGTCCACACCCTCGACGGAACGATTTGTACAATGCTAGATGAATGATGAAAGGACTGTCGTGTGCCCATCACCATGGTTGAGCGTGACGTCTGTCCCACGCCAGACGACGCCAGAACGTTAGCACCAGCCAACAAGGCAACATTGAGCCCTGCCCTGCATAACCATCGCTACTCGTAATGGTACTGCCAGAGTCTCGCGCTGGCTCATCAAACTCTCCCGCAATTAGACCAGTGCTGCCGAAATTACATCCTCCACAATGCGCCATCGCTCGATGCTCCTCACCAATCACAGCACACACTGCACCCGTCCCTGATACTGCTGCTCCTCCCTACTGCCACATTCACTTGCACGAGACTGATAGAGTGCCCTTGATAGCTTTGTATTTTACTTCTTTGCGCTTATTTTACAACTACCCATACATTGAACCTGGGGCTCCGCCCTCTCATCAATAGCCAGGCCCCCTTGTCCCCAAGGGTGATGCACCGCGCTGCATTCGCCGCTTCTTCTAAGTTATTAGCCGTCCCCAGTTGAACATCAGGCGTCTTCCAAGCCTCTTCCAAATATTGCAGGCATTGGCTGGACCCTACGCAATCCTTCGCCAGCTGCGACCTAACACTCGGGTATCCTTTTTCTTCCCTTGGCCGCTGTTTCATTCTTGTGTTCCACAGTGAGGCTGGCCAAGCCTCCTTGTAGTCTAGTCCTCCCAAAATCAACTTCCACCAAGGGCCATTGTGCTCCAAGCCCGTGGAGGCTCATGTTCCCAAGGAAATGGTGCAGAAATGCAAAATGATGTAACATGCGAAATCAACTCTGTCGGGCCCGTAGGCGCAATGTCGCAGAGATTTTTTTGTCGGACGCTTTTTTTTCTTTTGTAGTCGACAGTTCGACTGGTAAAAGCCAAGGGCGAAAGTAATAATGAAAGGAAAGAAAAACAAAGTCGCTAAATGCCATGACGTAGATGAAAGAGATCGAGAAATCATTTTGAATGCAGTGGCGCAGTTCGAAACGAGAAAGAAGAATAATATGTTGTGCCAGGTCCCGAAATTATGTGCGGTACGAAACTCTGGTGCCTCGGATGCTATGCCAGCTCAATGTCTTCGGATGGTATGCAGTGATTCGATACTGTATGCAATGCTTCAATACTGCATGTAATGCTGGCTGCCGTGCCCTTGTTGCGCCTGTCCCGCATACATGCCCTCGTTTTGATGCGGTGTGGGAGTAACGGGGCATCGAGGCGGTAGCGAAGTATAGACTTCCCTTTGCGCCTGCCCGTGACCATATTGAACACCATCGGGTGTAATGGGAGGCGTCAAGTAACCCTCGAAGCCAGTAGCGGCGCCATGACCCTTTTGAGGAGTGCTGTAGATATTGGAAGGCTTGGCAGCGAGCTGTGCCTGGGGAGGGGAGGGATTTGCGCTGCGACGGGCCATGGCAGCCTGCTCAGCCATGAAGTCCGAAAGCTTCTGCGAGACACGAGACAGGTCAGGCGTGGCATATTTGCGGGCCAGCGTGGGAGAAGGTTCGCTGAGGTGCTGCGAGAGCGTCAGGAGAGTGACGTTCTCGGTGTGAGCCCACTCGCCGTCGTTGACCTCGGGTCGGCCAAGGATGGCACGGGCGAGGGCGAGCGACGCACGGGCCATCATCGAGGGCTTCGTCGAGACAAAGTCGCGGTGGTAGAGGGCGATCTCGCAGAGATAGGCAGCCATGTGCTCGACCTCGGCGTCGTCACACTCCTCGGCAGCCATGAGCTGGGTGAAGAAGTCGACGGTAGGATGGCCGATGGCCCACTCGAGGGTGTTGAGGACGTGAGTCTCCATCTGGACGAACATGCCCAAGTCGTAGAGGCCGCAGCACATGTTGTTGAGTTCGCCCATCTGAGGGACACGGTCCTTTTTATCGCCGTACTTGGCTGCAATGAGCAACGCGGCGCAACCGACAAGCTGGTAGTGGTGCTTGAACACGATCCTTCTCGAGCAGTAGCGGTCCAGCAAGTTGACGGTAAGGAAGAGAGTCTCGGGCAGGAGTGCAAAGGCGGCGTGGGCCTCGATAATGAAGTCAATGAGATAGGGTCTCATAAACCACTGAATCTCTCGCTGCATGTCGATGAGGTTGGCATCGGCCAGGGTCTCTTCCTGTATTTGAGTTAGCAAAGGGGGGGCTTATGTGCTGGGCGCTGTGTGCTAGGCGTTGGTAGAACTCCGTACCTCCATGGCGGCCATGTGTTGGAGGATATCCTCTAGGTACTCTTCACCGGCGAGTCTGGAGAGTTCGCTGGCAATGTTGTCCTGTCGTTGGCGAGCAACCATCTTGGCGGCGCAGCGGGCACTCATTCGCTCATAGCTGGGCTCGTCCGACTCGATGAAGAACGAGTCGTCGTTGTGGGTGTAAGCCATGATTGCGGATGGAGAATGTTGAGCTTCCCGTGGTATCGAAAAGACGGGAAAGCAGGATGGGAATCGAGAGATATAAAGAGATGGCGTGTGGGTTATGTCTCGGTGGTGGATGCCGTTGGACAAGGAATGGCTGGCAGGTTCTCCAGGAATCTTGGATGGGCGAAAGTTGTATAAAGAGTGAAACTCGAGCGGCCGGGGTAAGGAGAGAGCCGGTTGCTGGAGGAATTAGAGTATTAGAGAATTATAAAGAACGTGTCGAAATGGTGTCAAGGATAGCCGGCGAGAGAATTGCCAGGACCATGTAGAAGTGGTGTCGAAAAGAGAGACGAATGGGTCGGAGAAGAGGTGGTTTAAAGGACTCGAGGGCTCTAGAGAATCGAAGACTTGAGTTAGCCATGTCCCCGCTGCAGAACCGCATCTCGGTGGCTCAAAGACGTTGCCAGAGGCGAATTTGCGGGGATCGAACATGTTTCCCCTGGCGTGCCGCTCCCTTGGATGGTAGGGGCAGGCTGGCATGGGAAACTTTCGATCGATTGGCATGAGGTGCCGGCGGGAAAAAAAAAAGGGCAGGCTTACCCAGCTGTGGTGCAGAAGGGACGAGACAATCAAGATGAGACAATTGCACAGCGTGTGGGACCAACGAGTTAACGTCTCCCAGAGCGTTGGCAAAGGATTGAAGTCGACCGCGACAGTGGAGACGATGAAGAATGCAGGAGGGCGCTCGGCATGCAACTATATTACAATTGAAGACGAGGTTAGCCAGGGGACAGAAGAGTTTAGCGAGGCACTAAAGGGAAGCGGCCGAGTGGTTGAGCGGCTGAGGAGTCCAATTCGCCGAGGTGTTGGAGGCTTGTACGTACTATTTGCCGTGGGCCTTGGAAAGGAAGACAAGGACGAATAAGAGAACTGAAGAATGAAGGGACACTAATGCAAACACATGCAATAGATTTTGCAGACAGCGTTTTTTCTGGCTAGTCAAAGCAGAAAAAACAGGCCAACGGCGAGTGCAGGGACACGAGCAGGTCAGGCTCGTGAGGCTATCTCGAGAGAAGGGGTCGTATCGAACGGCGGAAGCTGTCGAGAAGCGAAGGCTAGCGATAGAGGCTCAAATGAATGAGCTTCTAGCAGGAACTAGTCTCGGGAAGGGGTGGAATCGAATCGTCGGTCGAACGAGTCGATGAATTGGGCCAAAGGGAGGTCTGCGGTGGATGGCGGAAGAGTGGATCGAATTCCGTTGTCGTGATGACTGGAATTTGCAAAGCTCCAACTCGGGCGGCGAGGCGAGACTAGCTTGGCTTTTGGGAGAGCGTAGAGGACGGGTGAAATACCAATCAAGGTATCCTTGGTTCACCTTCTCGGACAGATGAGAAGACGTTGTGGATTCTTCTTTATTAACCTCAGCTGGAAGCCTTCTTTACACGGCGAGGTAGGTGAAGCTAGAATGTTGTCAAGGGGTTGGAGGGAGAGTCGAGAAGGAGGAGGAGGAGGGAGGGGCCTTCTTTAAAGGATCTCGTCAATCCGAGGGCCAGATTTCCTGTGTCAGGGTGTCGACCTGCTGTGACGGGGTCAGGGACGAAAGGATTGAAAAAAAAAAAAGGCGGACAGGAAAACGAATGGACGAGGAGAGGAGAAGGACGAGGACCAAGAGGAGGAGGGGAGGTGGGATAAAAGAGAGGTAAGAGGAGGATGGAGACGGAGAGCGAGGACTAGCGACGGAGAGGCGGTTAGTTTTATTCAGGCGGGCGTACGGAGCAGGCACAGCAGGACGCTGTGCAGAGGAGGACAGGCGTTTAGCGGCCAGCGAGTGCCCCCAAAGGCAGCTGGGAGCGAGATTGCAGTGCACCCGGCGTAGCGTCATCAGTGCACAGCAGCCGCACCCAGGGACACCGTACCACACGAGGTACAGCACAGCGCGATACTGTACACAGCAGCACAGATATTGGGGCCCCTCGTCCCCCTGCCTGCCTCGTTCTTGGCCTGGGAGCCAGCAGCCAGTGGCAGGCCACAGAGCGCCGCCAGCCTCGACGCCCTCGTCCTTGCTTGAAGCCTTTTTTTTGGAGCCTTTTTTTTGGGCATGCGCTGGTCGTGTGGGCTGGGGAGGGGCGGCACTACTGCACACAGGGGACCAGGGGGAGGGTGTGTTTTCTGTGTGCCCAGCAGTGGGAATAGGTAGGTACAGACAGTAGGGTGGCCGTGCAAACACCTCACGCCCAGGGGGGCGAGGCGTAGTGGACGCAAGAGGTGTGAGGCGACCAGGCGTGTCTGTCTGGTGGTGGTGGATGGTGGCCGGTGGCACGAACACACACACACAAGCACACGCGTTGTGCAACCACTTTGTGCAGCCACAACCACCCCCCTCATAATAGCGCTCGCTATTCCGCACCAGCACCAACAAGTGCCACGCTGCGAATGTTGCATTGTTTCCCCGCTCCGCTCCGTGATGCACAAGGCACCCGGTGGCTCTTGTGTAGCTCACGAGAGTATAAAAATAATTATCGTTCCGCTTGTTGGGCAGGCAAAGAGACTGGAAAGGCGGTGCAATTTAAAAGAGACCAAATGGGCGTCGGTGATGCCGCATCTGCCTTGGATGCCTTCTTCTTCCTCTTATACCAGCCGTGCCATGCCCGCTCGTTCCTTGGCCCGTATTGTCCACGTACAGCTGTGCGCTAAATAACACCACTACCAGGAGACGATGCAGCACACGACACTAATAGGCGAGGAGAACGGGCACAACCATACCTAGATGAGAAGAGCCAAAAAAAGATGAAAAGATCTAAAAACATAGAAACGTAGATACGTACCAGTATGCTGGATGCCGCAGATTTTGCCCGGAATTCAAGAACAAACGGCTGGACGTTGTGCGGAGATGTCTGATTGTGTTTGATCGAGTCGTCGCTGTCTCTGAACCGAGACCCTGCAGGCCAAATACAGCTGTTTCGCATCCAACCATCTGTAGGGGATGACATTAAACCCCATTCATTTCTTTTTAGGTATTTCCTTTTCTTTTCATCTTATCGAGATTCCCTTACCTATCGAACTTGTAGTTGGCTGCAGTAGAGGCAGAGCGCCAGCCACTGGAAACGCGAGCTGCTGGTTGTGCCGGGACTCTTGTGTGGGGAAATCGAAATAATTTATCGAGAAATTGGGTTATGCATGTGCATAGGCAATTACTGGTGGCCAGATTGGAAGAAGAAAAAAGTGGACGAGTGTAAAAAGCTCGACAAACAGTCGATTATATAGTATGGCAAATTTAATATCGACTCTTCCTCTATTGCCTGATTCACCGTTTAGATTCGCGCAATGCCGTTGTGATTCAGCTCTCCTGGAGTGATTGTTGTTGTGGTGCGCTGTCCTCCCGCTTTCGCTGGGTGTTTTGGCACTGTCCTCCAGCTTTCACTGCCTTGTTTTTGTTGTTCACGGCCTTGTCTGCACCAAAACCGGCCGCCGTCGCCGTGTTTGTTGCCAAACAACCACTAACGATGGTGCTGTAAATTGTAATCAGGCCAAACAACCACCACGCCGCGACCGCTAGGTGACAATGAGCAAAACCGCCCGCAAGGACGGCCCAGGTGGTGTCGTGACGGTGCATTTCCAGCGGACTCGCTTTGCTAGGCACAACGCCAACGCCCATGCCCAGCGAGCCGGCCGGCCGTGATGACCTCGCGACTGAGACCCAAGGTCCTTCACCACATTTCACAATCGCGACTTTTATCCTGGGTCTAGATTCTTACGATTCCCCCGGCGACCCAGAAACGTGCCGGTTTGCACGGGAATTGCATAGCAGGAGGGAAAGCCGATGTCTTGCGTCTTTTCCATTCTCAGAGGACCGCGCGACACGGCACAACTGTCCCAGTCAGTGCATGCCTGACCTGGATCTCTGGGGCATGGGGTTTTGGCGATTTGCACTTGCACATTTACAAAATCCCACATGTGTTTCGTTTGGGATTTTATGCATCGAGCATATCGACCAATGTGTTGCTAGTGCACAAGCCAAATCAGCCCCCCCCCCAGCCTTTTTCCTCTGCGCCCCACAAAGATGGCGCGAATTTTGGAAATCCCATCTATGGAAAAAAAATTTCGCGACTTGGACGCGGCAACTCGCGTGCGCACTACTATGCATTGGGCCTTGACAATGATTTTATTTATCCTTGAGGGAAAAAAATGTAGCTGTACTCCCTTTGCACTTGTCCAAGACGCAGGCCTCCGCAGCCCACAAACACGTCACTAACAAGCACAAGTGCACGACCTTGCAGTTCGGCCGCACCACTGCCAATAGACGAGACTAGAAACCAGTTAAGCAGTCTACGACTTTGATACGTGCTATGCCGAGGACACATGCCTCTCTATTAGGTTAGACGACGACTGTCCTCACTCTCCGTTCAGCCCGCGCCTCTCGCCATGATGAACTTCCCCGCCAGGACGTACCTTTGTTTCCTTTCCCATGACACGGACTCGTCAAAACCTCAAATCTAGAAGCGGTCCAGCCCGCGCAAAGCACAAAGTCAATCTTCTACCCCCCCTCTTCCCTCTCCTTCCGCTCCCGTTGGAGCTTTTTGCCGCAGAGGCTTGCTCTGGTGCCAGGCCTGTGCGTCTTGCCCGGTTTACTTCCGAATCACCTCACGAAACAGCACCAGAGCCAGACCCGGCGACTGACAGGACCACGCATTGCCAAGGCAGAAACATCTGGTCACTGCTAAAACTCTAGGTGGGCTGCATGTAACGCTCGCTGGTCGTTCTTTTCTCCCTCCGCAAGCACCCGTGACAACGGGTCCCAAGGTCGATCGGGACATGGACCATAAACCTGGGCTGTGTAATTAAACCTGGAATTTTCTTTTCCATCCACGATCCATCTCATCGCTGGTGTCGTGCTTCTTGCCCCTGCAGCTCTTGATTTTAATAATGAAACTGCATTCTTTTGCGTTGTCGTGTGGGGATTTACGCATCTTGAACGCGAGGCATCTCATGCTGCACATAACGACGCGTATTCATTTGGGATGAGTTATCTCTTCAACGCGAGTACGACAAGCCCCCTCTCCTTCTTCTGTGGCTCAATGATTCTGCACTACACCATGCTATTTGAGTTTGGTGTAGCGAGCGAGGCTGAGAACATGTGTTGCGCCAAAATGGCTGGGCTCCAGACCGGCACAGCGGGCGATTGAGCATCCGGGGGGGCCGCCGCCTGCTTTCTCCGTAGCAGGATGCCCGGCACCGTCACACCTTATCCCAGACACAGCAAACATGTTGTACCACCTTGCATCCGTGTCTCCTGTGCGGCTCCGCTGCATTGACGAGATTAAACAGAATAGTATCAGGCTGCTACGCCGGCTCACACGAGCATGGCGGTGTCTTGCTCACCGCCGAGGATTCAATTGGCGCTCAACGGTTGCACAAAGCAGCTTCCATCCAACGCATTGATGCTTTGTTAGGCCGAGATGGAAGAGAGGGGCACTTGCACTTGGGGAGTCCGAAGGAAAGTCAAATTGGAGATTGAACCCCCGCATCGTCCAAGAGAGATGGACACAGCAGGCCGCCGGCGGGGACCGATTTTCAGCGCCTCCAGGGCCTCTGTGAGTGTGGCCGATTTCAGATGTGTGTGTGTCTGTGTGTGTGTGTAGTGTTGATCTTGCCAGAAACTAACACTGATGGCGCTGGTGGTGCCATCCATCTCCAGCATCTCGTATCACCATGGCGCGCCGAGCTTGGCCCGGCGCAATCATCAACGAGCGGCCCAAAGCCCATAAACATGCGGCGTCTACGCAGAGGTTGTAGATGCTTAAAAGAACGGCCGCCATGGGCTCTCCAACCCGTAGTCGGCCAATGGCCAAGGCAAGCAGGAACGGGAAACGCTCTTTCGGAAGCTTTTCAAGCCAAGCAAATCCAATCCTGAATCGTCTGATGGCCGAGCTGTCATGGCAGGCTGGCACCACACACACACAACGAACGAGTGCACACAAGTAGGAGAGCTATCCAAGCCAGTGGCGAGATGCGGGTTGCAGGCCAAATGGAGTGTCGCAGCCACAGCTCAGAAGAAGCCTTTCTTCTTGGTGGTCGCTAGTCGAGGCAGCGCAAGCCTCTTGAACAGGGCCATGCACGACAGCCAATCACTACGCCCGAACGCTCTTTTCCCGCGACGGCAGCACCAGGTTTTTATTTATGATATGGGCCGGTTTTTAATGGTCTGGAGTTCCCCATAAACCTGCTCTCTGGGGGCTCTCCTCCGTTGATTCCCCAAACACAGAGCTGACAGCCAGGGCTGCTCCAGTCCAATCACACCTCTGCCGTTGAGGGGAGGACGACGCCCGAGGCTCTCTGCCCCTCTCCCAAAACGCACCGCCTCGCCTGAAAAGGCGCACCGCGATGGCTCGTTTTTTTTTCTTGGTGTCTCGGGGCTTTTGATTTGGTGCCATGCGACTGGATTATGATATGAAACTAGCTCCTTTGCCTTTCTTTACTCCTATCCCGGGTCAGCTAGTTCCTGTGCCATAGTCGATGCTATGCTTCATGCTAAAGCACGCTGGATTACGCCATTGGGTAGGATTCAATGGGCGATATACTGCCCTTGGAGCTTGAAACCTGTTTCCTACTAGTTTTCACCACTTTTCTTCTGGTGCTGCGTTGGGGTGAGAGTAGCGATTGAACCCTGGATTGTTGGGACAGATTTTTTCATATATTTCCTTTTCCTTGTCCATGTCGAATGAAGCCCAGTAGGAAGACGGCGCCGGCATTGTCGTCCCTTGAGAGTGGGTAATGTAGGATTCATCAATTAGACAATAGCAGCCGCGACGCAGCATCAATAGGCAGCAGGCCACAAAAAGGGTACGCTGCACAGGCATAAGCCGAAACGAGCTCTCTGGGGTGTAAACCCTTCTTTCTCGCAACTCACTCGTGTTCGGTGCTAGCCTAGCCTGTGAGACAATGGACACCAAACACGGCCGTGGTCTTCCAGCCCGCTGGGACCGGGCCTTTTGGTAGTTCTTAGCAGGCTCCAGTGGGCGACGCCATGCCACAATTCCCAAACCACCGTCCGGCTACCCAGAGGTCTGGCGTGCGCGATGAGGCCAATGGTGCATCTGCATCGGTGCCGTTTCGTGCGCACAAGCTTCAGATAGACCAATTGGACCCTGGTGGCAATTGAGTGACACGGGCGCTCTCCAGAGATCGGAAACCAGATGAGCGCACAGCCTCGAGAATTTTACGGCGCATTGATATTGATGGTTGTTTCAAGCTAGTGGTATCTTTGTTCCCGCCCGTGGGGGGGGGCCAAGAGGTCAGCCGTGTCGAGACCGTGAGCATGCCCGACGGCATTGTTGTACCAGCCATCACATCCGTTTCCAACATCCCGGGGTCTCTTCGGGGCATAGACGCGGTATGGGGAGCCGGTTTCGAGCTTGCGATGCTCCATCTCATGCAGGGCACCGCGCTGGACCGTGGCGCGGTTCGCGTTGTCGTCGTCTAGGTCATGATGGCGTAGTGTAGCCTGATCTCCTACCAGAAAGAAGAGGACAGAAAAAAGAAATATCAGTATCCGTACAGAGCCTCATAGTAAGATGCGACGGCGCGCAGCCAAACCAAGGAAACAGGAGAAGAGATAGGAGTGCATATGCATGCATGTGTAAGTGCCTATCCAGGGTGCCTCAGCCTTGTCTCTGGTGTCTGGTCCAATGTCTTGAACTCGACGCCAATTCGCCTTGCATAATATCCATCAATGGCGCTTTTTGGAGCTACATCTTTTGCTACGCTCCTGGCCAATCAAAAAGGCAAACAACTCCTTGTTTTCTCCCTACTGTCAAAACCGGACCCTGAGGCTAGACGACGGCCCTCTGCGAGGCGTGCGCATTGAATCTCCAAAAGTCGCTAACAAGCTGCCTTCTTTTCTTCGCCCGCCGGACCGGTTTCCTCCTCTTTTCCACCATTTACACAGGATAACTTGCGTTTTGATATTATATACCAGTAGATATCATTTGGTGTTGGGCGGCAAAGCTTCCCCTGTTATTAGGATTCGGATGTTCCGCTCCCCCGTTGCTTGCAATCCTGGCTTCCCTACTCGTAGTCTTTTTCATCAGCCGTGGCGGCCAGTAAGAAAACGGCCACCCCGAATTTTACTTCCGCTCTGGGACAAACACCGAGCTGAGTGGTGGCGTGGTCCATCCCACAGCGAGTGATGAGCAATCGCTATGAAACCAATGCTAAATCGGGGCCATTCAGCGATCTGGTGCATAGTTGGGTCTGAGAACCACGCACATGTGCTCTTCTTGCCTTTTGCCTTGTTACGTGAACATCCTCCCAGCGGCTGTCCACTGTGGCCGTCACCAATAAGGGCTACTCAGTTTGATCCATTAAAAAGTCAGGATCATATTGGAGGCGAGGGGCAGCCCGCTGTTCCGACTGGCTGCTGGGCTGTTTCGACGGCGCAAACAGAGTTTACGCAAGTCCTTTTACGCTTGGCCGGGTTCAAGTCCACAATGTCGGAACCAGGGAATATGGCTGTCGATGTGTGGGCTCGAGTTGCTGTAAGCGTGCCGAAAAGAGCGTCCATTAAACCAAGCGAGAGGTCGACTCTTTGCAATTGAGCATGGAGATGCAGCGGCAGAATGCACCATTCAGAGACGTAGTCAGGCAAGGGGATGGACAAGCCCGAGCCCTGCCTCATCGCCCAAGAATACAACAAACAACAGCAGGAGGGCAACAAAAGTAATGCAGCTATATGGTTCGTGCCACGTCAAATAGGTAATTCTCCTGACATGAACCAGTCATGAGCTCTCAAATCACAGACAGCCGCCCTGCAGAGAAGAGGTCCGCGCTGACGCTCGCACCAGTGCTCGCACTACTGCCATCCATGACCACCACGCCCCTACCAAGTTTAATAAAAAACAACGGGCGCCGATCTTGGGGGCTCGCGTATAACTAAATTGGCTGACTGGCTTTTTGGGCCTTTTTTTCTTGGCCAACTCTGTGCGGCCGGGTACGGCATGAGCAATTAAACGCCACACGGCCCCTAACGCATAATAATGGTTCTGGTTTGTGCAACAGCCAGGAATGCGCAATGGGCCGGCGGCCGCATCAATGTCATCACGCGTGTTGTTCGCAAACAGAGAGGATCGCGTGCCACTGTCCAGAGTCACGGCTTGCTATGCGGGGGAGAGCTGTGATGAGCTGTTTCTATGGCGGTGCGCTGCCAATCCATTGGGCACCAGACCAGCGAGCTCAGTCCGCTGAGCGGTCTGGTGTTGTGGCCCAGGGAGGCCCTTTGGCGCCCCCCCTACCAATGTACCTACACAGCAGTCCATGGTTTAGAGTTATGGCCGTTGCATCAAGAGGCCCGCGTCTTCCATCTGCATCACACGGCCCCAGAGATTGGCGATGAGGGTTGCCATTCTGCTGGCTCCTCTTGATGTCTGTACAACTGTTTCGATGGCCTGTATCCGTTTGCTGCTGCCGGCCACGCCCCCCCGCGTGACACTAGTACGACCGTCTTTGCCGACCACGGCATTTTGCTAAAGTGCTTGCATGTCCCGTCCTTTTTTCTTGTCCGTGTTTGTGTTTGGGGGCCGGACCTTGCGCCGAGTCGTGAGCCCTTCCTTGTTCGTATCTCGAGACAGTGTCATCTCAGCCAAATGCAGGGCTAGATATCTGTGTGCCGCATCCTTCCTCTCATACGCCTCCCATCGCGTGCCCAGAGGCCCCAATGCACGCCCAGCTACATTGCATCCCCTGATGCAGGAGTGCGGGTGAGGTGCATGGTTGCATGGGTCCTTGGGTCACTGACGCGAAGAAAAGGAGATTTGATGTCAGGGTCCTTTCTTTTGTGTTTCTGCAGGTTTTGCTGGAATCATGGCGCTGAACCCCAGCGTTGCAGGCATTGTAGTTGAGCACAATGGGCTGTAGTTACTTTTTTCTCACCCAGCGGCGCTATCCAGTACTTACTCTTCACTAGTGCGAAACAATTGCCAGTGCTTTGTAGGGACGGTCGGTTTTAATGTAGGCTTGCATTGGCGCTTATCCATCTAGTCCTAGACACGCCTGTGAGATGGAAAGCTATGCCAGGTTGTTTCTTTTTCTATGCACGCACTTTAAGATTACAACTGCCTTGCATTACGCGAAACAGGGCCGCCGTGCAGCAGATAGAACCGCGGGCCGGAAACCCCGTCATACGCGCCTCCTGACACGACAGACGGCCCAAGAACCCACCTGTACCACCTTTGGGGCCGTCGCTCTGTTGGGTCTTTTGCCTTTGTGTTGCTAAACAGGGTCCAGCGACTGCAAACCCACCTGTCACCGTCCCACAGGGCTTTGTGCAACGGCAGTGGTATCAATTTACTAATTGACGCTGCGGAGGCATCGGCAGGCACAGTTTTGACGGACGTACTCCGTTGTGTCCACGGCCGACACGGGGGCTGACTCCGCCTCGAGCACCGCCGCGACGCCGGTGGTGGGAACAACGGCGGAGGAGGAGGGCGTGTGTGTTTTGAAAGACGGCGGGTTTCTTTCCTGGAATATTCTCAGCCTGAAGGTTTCGCGTTCCACTATCGAGGCGTGTACTGCTTCGCGTTAATGTATCGGAGAAAGAGCCATTTATTCTAGGTCGGGGCTGACAAGGCAAAGGAAAGATTTTCAGGAGCTTCTTCACCGTCTTTTCGGAGGAACATAATGTTTTACGTAGCCAATTGCGTCTGCATGACGGCTCCTGATACAGGTGTTGATGAAAAGGACCATGTCGTGGCATGTCGTTGACGCCGAGAGTGGTTGCATACAGGGAAACAATCATATGCCAGCATGTAGTGCTGTGCAGGCCGGACAATTTATAGTGGCTGCATAACTCGACTTCTAGAAGCTTGCCTAATTAGGGGCGGCACTTATGACGACACCATCCGGGATCCGGCTTAGCCAATGACAATGATGGCATTGCTCCTCCGCAAGCACCAGCCGCTGTGGCGGGAGGACCAGCCGCCCCTCCCATTTTGTGGCTTCTCCCGCGGGCGGAGCGGGGAAGCCTCTTAGTGCCGATTTGTGCCAATTTACTGAGATTTGCACAGCACAGCATGCTCACAAAGCCAGTGGAGCAGTCTTTCTTTGATGAGTAGTGAAGCTGCGACGCACATCTGCCCACTCCGCTACATCACCACATCACCCATCCCGGTGGCATCGTCGAGTCGTGTGCCTGCTCCTCTTTGCGCTGCGGGCCATCGGCATCACCACCGTGGTTGCGTGGACAGATGGACGAGAAAGCCCACTGTGGATTTTTCGACAGATTTTTTTTTTCCTTCTTCGTTCTCGCCCGCTCTCGTCGGTGAGGGCAAACGAGCAAGCAAAGACTACAAGGATCCTGATGCATTCAGCAAAATGAGAGCCTGCAACAACGGTGACGGGTCGAGTCCACGCCAAAACGGCCCACGCCTAAGCAGGGCACCCGCACTGCCCACTTTACCAGACCCTGTAGGCTTGCTGAGAGAAAAAAAAAAGATCATTTGCAGCACTGCCATTCGCGGATGGCGATCCATGATGCACGCTGTCTCCAAGTGGAAGGATAATCGACTTGTTTCCGTGGCAGGTGATTGGAGTTTTCTGGAGATGGCGCGTCTCTCTCCCCAACCTCCCGGCATGCTCAACTACACGCCCTCCCCTGGCCTGGTACGTTTGGCAGCAACCTCGAATATGAAGCGGAGAGACAGATTTTTACAAAATGACATCTACACGATGCGTCTTTTTTCTTCTTCCTACGTGGGCTGTTGTCGAAAACTTCTCACGCAATACAGAGGATCTCCCCATCTGCCGTGCCCCAGACAATTAAGGCAGTTCTCCTCGAAATAGGCGAGGAAAAAAAGAGAGGCGGGAACCTGAATGACTTGCCCGCAATGGCACCAGCAATGTTCTATGTCTGGGGAAGACAAGACGTCGGCCTCAGCTTTGTGCAATGGGTCCCTCCCGCTCACGGGCGCTCCTTTGCTCTAGCACCCTTGGATGAAAGGATTAGAGACAAGTGCAGGTTCTGCGTCAACCTTGTATGCTTGCCAAGTTGTGTAGAAACCGGGATGAGACGCCCGTCCCCAGCCGGCTAGCTTTTCCCTCTCTGTTAATCATTGTTTCATACGAGTAACATTGCAGGCGCCATGAGCCCGTGGCTCTCCCCACCGTATGCACGGTACATCCGCCGACCGGACCTGTTTCTCGAAGCGTGATACACGGCAAAACCAGTTCCAGAGGAAAAAGTCTGCAGTGCCGAGTTTGCTATGCTTTGCAGCGCTCAACGTCTTAGACATGTGTCAAAATCAGAGCAGCATTAGCAGCGAGAGGTTGCTTTCATTTCGTCAGACGCAAACAAGAGATATCCTGTACAGGCATGCTTGCACAATCTTGCCAAAAAAAAAATAAGCAATTGGCTGCCGGGATTGTAAAACTCTGACGCTTGGCTATTCTCGATTGCCGACCAGATCATGCGTTCGCTCGACAACGAGAACCTTGTCACCAAGGTTAACTTGGTAGACTCGTTGGACAAGCAACAGCATAAAAGTCTACTGGTAAGATGAACTACACCCAGCATGGCACAAAATTGATAGTTACATGAGGTTCCTGAGTCGTCGAGCTAATAGACTAGTGACGCGCGAGGCCTGCTCGCGGACAGGCCTTTGCAGCCAAGAAAAGCCAGCCTGGACCAGAGATCCGCTGCTGCCGCCCCTCTTAGCCCAATTATCGTCTGCGGGTTTCCTCTGCACCGGTCATCCAGAAGGAAAGAAAAAAGTGCTGCCAAGTCCACAATAGCGCGGTAGATGCCGAGGTAGCGTCAGTCAGAGGAGACAGTTACTCCGTACCGAAGCCAAATCTGCCAAGAATAGACGGAAAGACGGCGCCGTCAAGGACACAAGACAAGGTCATGACGCTTGATACAGGAGCTTGTGCTGCCGTTTCCAACGGTATCGAGTCCGACAGCATTCAGTTTCTTCTCTAGCGTTCGTTCAGGCACACCCAGCTAAGAACAAGGGATCCATTCGTGGCGAGCAAATAGCAACCCAAATCAGACGACAGATCCAGATCCGCCAAAGGCACGCGAAACTGTCACGCCACGCCTCACTCTCTTACAGTACTCCAACGCTGACGAGTGGCTGTCGCAGGCTTTGGGGGGGGGGGCGTTGCAGTACTCCGTAGGAGGTGCAAGATTGCCCAGATGCGCCATGCGGCGTGATATATGAAGCTAGTGCTCGTGCGAGAAGGCTCCAGCTCCAGCTCCAACAACCAAGCATCCCTGCTCGGTGGACAAGAGGCAGCCTCGGCGACGCCTGGCTGCAGCAAGTGGGCATGTTCCCATAGGGCGGATGGGGGCTGGGCTGCTGCCTTCCTTCTTGTCTTTGGCATGAGGCGTTTCACCAGCTCCATAATATGTCATCATTGCAACAAGAACAAAAGACCGACTCGGATGCCAGAAAAATCATACTTGGGCTGGTGACGAGGAAAGGAGCTCTCTCGGCATTGCTAGGGCCTCGTTAGCGGCCGAGACGTGCCGAACCCCAGCAAGAGCGTGGAGACGTCAAAGTGCTCCAGCATGGTTATCAATAAATATACCAGTACATTGCTTGGCATTGCTTGCAGCTCTGCGACTGGTCTACCAGTACTGTACTATTAAGCACCAGCAACTTTTGTTGCCCGGAATGGTTCATCAATGGTGGAGAAGTACAGCCAAAGGCGGCTCGGACAGCGACGCCAGTCAGCTTCTTAGCGTACGGTGAACTCAAGTTGAAAAGTCATTGATTGTCGCTGCCGATATTCCCTACAGGTAGTTGTGCGTGGCAGCCTTGCGTCAAGACGACGACTGGCGTTCCTAACAGGGCCGGACGGCCGAGCGGCTGAGCTGCAAGGTGTCAGAGATGTCAGTTTCGTCCCTGGCTTGCTGGCACATCCGAGCCCTCAAGACCGGGTATCCAAGCACAACCCGGAACCAGCCGGGCAAGGCGTCTGCAAATGATATCTCTGCGGAGTTTGGGGTTTATTTCTATTTTTTTTTTGCAACCATCACCTTTAACTCCAACGTCGGCGGGACTCGGTGGGATTACTGCCATGACCAAGGAGCTGGAGACGCTGGCTCTAGAGGAGACGACATGGTGCCTCTCTAATACCCAACGGGCTTTGACCTACTTAAAACGTACACACCCTGTGGAAATCCTCCACATCCAGGACCATACATGTGCAGGTAAAACGGATACACAGAGACATTTCTTTAATTCGGTCAATGATTTTTTTTTCTCTCTCCCTCTCTCTCTCTCTCTTGCTAATAAACTCCGCGACTCTGGAGCTTGAACATGGAAAAAATTTGTACAAAGAGGACCTCTGGTGAGGGGAAGTCGAGGCGGTAAAGCCCAGCCCCTCAGCTAAAGTGATATTCTAGGTGGGCGATGATGACAGGGTGACTCTAGAAGGGAATATCATATTGCCAATTGCTACCGCAACAGAGAGAAAAGGTCCGTGGCAGCTCTCGGCACCAACCTGCAAAGCAGCCCAGGTGGCAGATTTATCCAGGGCAAACAGCTGACACGCCGCAGCCGGCCAAGGCTTGTTTGTTCCTCCTGCATCCACGTTTGCTCAGGTCAACCACCAGCAGACGCCAATGGATAGCCATCAGTAGACTAGTTCAGGCTCAAGGTAGCGTCATGACGAGTTCTTGATGGGTTGGAACAACCGCTGACATTTCTGTGACTTTCTTCAGCACTGTGCTAGTCATCGTCGACCTAGCTGCGAACGACCAAACGCCGACCAGTCACCGGCAAGCGCGAGTCTATAATGTCTGGATTACCGGCTTGATACACAACACACAAGACCATGGATCCCAAGGTTTGCTGCTAGCGTCTCACAACACCAGTCTCTGCGGCATCAATAGGCTGGAAAAAGACGTCAGTCTGCGTTAGCGCGACACCAAGCTTGATGGTTGTCGCGCCTGTCTGGCTCGGTCGATGTACCAGTACCCTGTTGATGAGATATTGACACGAGGTGCGGAGTACTGTCCGCAGACTTGCCATGATGCAGATACTTGCTTTTTTCTCTTCCTCTGCAAGCCACGATACCTCACCACTATGCACGACACACCATCGTCGTCCGTTTTAGGCAAGCGAGTTGATGAAAAAGAAAGCAAAAAATCGCTTCAATGCTCATAAAGGATGCGCCCTCGGGATGTTGTTCTCAGTTGACGGCTATTGCACTTTTGGGGGCTTCCCAGCGCTCTAAGCCGTCTTGGACGACTTGAAACCAGACGCGCAGCGGGCGAGGGTTGCAATGCAGTGTCAGCCGCTCCACGCTACAATGGGCTCTGTGTTAGACTCGGCTGACGAGTGGGTGGCGTGGCCTGGTGTTGCGGCTTGGTCTAGCAAAAAACTCTCAATACAACGGTGCGAGACGGCTTGCGCTCTTCTGTCCATGACCGCATCTCGTGTTTTGGTCAACGCGCCCGGTTCACAGTGGGCGGCGGAGAGGACGCGAACAGCCGTCATTTGAGAGGAAATAATTGCTCTTTTTCCAAGCTGCACTCGCTTGCGTCGTAGCTGTTGCTACAGCTTGCGAGGGATCAGACTTGGCGTTGCACCCCCAAACTTGATACCGAACGCTTGGTACAGCCTTTGCTTGGCTTCACACCACCTCTCAGCTGGAAGGACCCGAGTACTGTCATTCGTGCTCATGGTCGCTGTCTCACGACCTCTTCAACAGTCAAGTTACTGGACATGTTAAATGCAGACCATCGTCAGCCTGTCCAGCTGTGGCTGCTTGCTGCAGATCATGCTTTGGACCCGCTGGCTATTTGCGAGCACTGCGCTAAAGAAGCACGAGTGTGCGTCGATTCGGACGGCGTTGTTGCCAATTTGGTTCAAAATTCTCCAACGCAAAAACTGTCTCCACCTCAAGCCTCGAAAGCATGGCCGAGAAAGGTGTGCCGATTGAGAATTGGACTCCGGTGACCGGTGAATGGTCCAGCTAGCAGCAGAGCAAACTTGGCCGGTTGCTCAAGTGGCTTTAGTTCTTGGAGCTAAGGAGCAGCTCGTGTGCTAACAACACACACCATGCCTATTCCACGATTATCAAGCTCCTCTGCTGCAGCACGCTAACGATCAATCAGATCTGCGGTTGCATCAATTGTGGACAAGCCACTCTTCGCATTCAATGGCGTGTTTCCTTTGTGTCTGTGTGTGGCTTGCACGCCAAGTACGACTCGGCCATTGTACGCGTTTTGCAGCTAGACCGGCCGCTTGAGGACATTGGCCAAAGACGCGCTATTCATCGCGTGATGGACATGGCGATTGGCGTCGTGCTTGACTTCTTTCATTCCCAGCCTGGACCCTAGCTACTGTTGATTGATCCAAGCGAGCAGTCGTGGCAGAGTTCGCAACGGCACCAGCAGATGGCTTGCTAGCAAGGTTCGCCGATGAACTGCCTAGCCTTTTGATCAACACACGCCATTGTACCAATACATCCCGTGAGGCCGCACTGCGATCGCGATGCGAAGAGTAATCTCGAAAATGCGACCCAGGTCTTTCCCGGGCGTCTGGCTGGCCCCTGCAAAGCTTTATCATGTTGGATGCCACTTTTTGCTGTGGAAACGGCATCGCCGCAGTGCAAATACACAACAAGCACGACAAGGTGTTCCAACGTGGCGCGAGCTATTACTGTTCTGCCCCAGCCACTCGTATCTGCGTTGGATGTCGAGGCCAGCAGAGCTCTGTTGAGCCAAGTCCCCGCAGGCTTGCTGGTATTAGTACTGAGCCGGTGCAGAGGCTCCGTTCAATTGACAGACGTCATGTTCAGAGCTACGGCTCCAATTGCATTGCCGGTTCTGGCGAGTCTAGAGGGGAGAACGTTGAAGCACTGGCACTGACTGTCAAGTATCAGCAATGGACATACGTTGAGCGACACGGCATTGCCAACAGTTCCGCAAATTCCGAGGAGCAAAAAAAGGGCGCAAGGGGAGGATAGTGGATCAAAACATCGAGATGTTGCTCTTCCCCATAAGCCGTGCTGGTAAATAAGCATGGGATTTTTCGAAACTCTGTCAAGATTATGCGCAAATTTCCAAGTTTTTTGTCACGCCTCGCGTTGGCAGACGAGTCACACATCGAGATTCCCTGACTTACCTATCCCCCGCCCCCCTGCAACACAGCAACATCTCGATGCCACGGCGTCACTAATAGGCAACTCATTACCTCGAATTGGCAGCCGGCCGCGAAGGGCCCCGTCAAAAAATAAGCAGCTTGGCAGCTAGCTCTCCTTGATTCTCCATATTCAATCTCTCCATATTCAATCCGCCCGTCTCTTTGGCTCTGGTCTGCGACACTGCCACATTCAGCTCTCGCTGCCAAACATGCAAACAGGAGGAGTGCCTCTACCAAACATAGACATGCTCATGGAGCCCTTGCTGCAGCTAACCAGGGATGCTTTCGACGCCACGCTCATGTCATGTAGCAGAACGTATAGGTACAGCCCCAGCGAGCTGGCTACAACGCCGCACTAGCTGTAGCCAGCCATTACAGGCTGTGGCTTGGCTCGCATTTTCGAGCCAGCGTAAGTCTACTGTCTGCTGAAGCTGTGGCTTGCTTCGAGACTCGTGGAGGCTTGTGACAATAACGGCCTCTTTAACAAATTTTTTTCGTACTTGAATTACACTTTGGCCGGGACGCGCCGGCCTAGACGTTGGCCTAGGCGTTGGCCTTGAAAGATTGTATCGAACTTCGTCACAATGCCGGCCGCCACTATTTACATGTGCAAGCATGGCGTCGGTGCAGCTTGTCCCAGGTTGGCGCTCAGCTGTGCAGCGAACCTTGCTCTTGCAGACGGGCCCATGCAATGGCGCGACCAACCAGCTGGCCAGCTGCTGCAGAGCACGCCACCTGACAGCAATCTATACATTGTCGGTCGCCAATGAGGTGCAGCCACTGCATGCAGCTCTGGCCGAGGCACATGCACATCATACTCGTACAAATTGCATGCCTGCACTTCAATCTCCGACTCTACGAACTATTAAAGCTAATTTGCTGCCATCTCCTGTTGCCTCTTGCTGGTCGTCGTCAGATCAGGCTCGCTCAGCTGGCAGGGCACTCGTAGAGCTCCAGGGAAGCTACTTGCCCAGTTTGCATCGAACAAGTGCGCCATCGTGTCTGTTTCAAGACTACTGCGGGCAGCGGAAAGCTCATGTTGACGCACAGCAGTTTGATCAGCGCCGCGCCGAGCTAAAATAACACCTATTGCAGGCAAAATGTATTACTCTGCACAGCCACGTGTGTGTATTGCGCCGTAGCCTCTAAAATCTACAAGGGACGGGGGCGCGCGCGGGCTTGCAGCACTGGCCATGCAATAGCTTTCTCCTCACGACATCGGAGCGCATTATTATTATTATCATCATTATTATGCAAAAGTAAAGGCAAAACTGTTGGTCCTTTGGGCATCGTCTCATGCGAAATCGGTTCCATCGCTTTTCGTACCATTCTCTTTTTTATCAAGGCTCGACGGGGGCGTGACTGAATCGCGAAGCCAATCAGCTGTCCAATATGGCTTGACCAGGTTCTCTCTGGATGGCTGAATGCTTACCCAGCCAGCCTTGCAGCATAAGTGTAGGTAGCTCATGCATACACATGCATGGCTTGCACTGGAGCGATTCTGCGGCTGGCCTTGGACTATTCTCCATCATCTCGGCTTCGAGTCCAACGCCAAGCCACCAGCACCCGTTATGAGACACGGCATTTTCTCCTGCTCACTGGCTTATTTACCTCGTTCAAACACGTCAGTCGTTCCTTTGCTGCGTCAGCCTCGGATCTTTCTCCTCGTTCTTTTTGGGTTAAATTGAGGGGCAACCAAGCCGCTGCTCGCACGGGCAACGTCGTTACCACGCGTTGGGGTGCGGATTTAGACCGAACATGGCACCCCGGACTTGCAGGGTTGATTTCTTTGGCCGCACGGTTTCAGCGTTTGAACTCTCGTCAGGAAATCACAGTATGGAGATGCATTGTACCATTCTTGCTAAACGTTTCGACGCAAGGTTATAACGCAGCTGGTCGGACGTGCACAAACTGGGACTTCCTTTTGTACCTTGTATCCCGGTGCTGGAAGCGCCCCTGCTGAGCAGTGACCGAGGCACAGTGTTTTTTTCCCTGTCTCGGGAGCATCAAAGATAGTGCTGGGGATTTAGCATCTTTAAAATCCTGCAACACCTTCTTGGGCCAGAGCGGCAGCTATACGAACAGATCGGCTACCAGTGTCCTACGGTGACAGAAAGCAGTTCAAAAACGCATCACTTGGGACAACCAGCCAATCTCGCTACTGCTAGACTACGTGAGCAACCGGCGTGTTCAAGCAAAGCGCGGGCCAGGTTACAACGCCCCAGCTCTCGGCCCATGGTTTGACAAGTTGCCGGGGTCTGAAAAGTAATGCTTGCTTGCTCTGGAGAAAAGTGCCCAAGGTCGCTGCATACTGGTAAGCACGGGCGGACCGATGTACTGGGCTCCTCGAGATAGAAAAGCCGAACAGGTCGGCCGCTCGTTACAGACACCACGAGGCTAGCAAGGGCTGGCCAGTGAGCTTGGCGAGGATTGGCCGGGCCATTTTCGAGAGCTGCCCTAGTTATGACGAGAGCAGAAATATCGGCCCTGGCTCTCGCCTTTATTCAGGTTGGTTTATTCATAGTTGGTGAGGAGAAGATTTGTTTGCTCTTCGCGGTCGCCGTCGACCCAGGTTTAAAATAGAAGCCCATTGTTCGTGGAGCACCAGCCCAGAATCGGTCGGTGCTCAGGAGAACCAACCCAGCCAAAGAAGTGAAGGAAGCTTTTTGCAGTGCACAACTAATGGAGGCCGTTTTCTAAACGGCAGAGCAAGAGCAATCCGGTGCAAATGTGCAAGACTAGCGGTGACGCGTACGAGCTTGACGTACACTGATTGTGCCGTTTTCCATCATTATATTGCTGCTGAACCTTTGAGGGCAGTAATGGAAATACGTACAACTACGCAGCTCTAGGTATAAGTATTGCAACAAGGACTGGGTAGATCAGGAGTACTGTACATGTAACACGGAATATAAACGGTGATGTGATGTTGAGGTTTGTACCGTGTACTGTCGGGAGGTGGCTGGGAGAAGCGCAGTTGATGACGACTTGATACTTGATTGTGGGAGGTTGCATCGGCAGCTCGACTCGCATGGAGATGTACCCTCTGAGTGCCAAAGTGTGTTGAACTCGTCATCGATGGTCTGCATCGGAGAAATTGAATGCAGAAGGTCTTGCATTGGTGATGGCGAGGTTGTCTCGGAGGAGCCAGCAGAATGTTCAAGACACTCCCCTTCCGCAGTCTCTTTTGGTGATGCAAACCACCCCCCCCCCCCCCCCATCGCATCTTGGATACATGACGGGTATAAGCCGTTTTATGTAAACGTGCACCAGAACTAGATGTGCCTACTCTGAACCAACGTCGGGGGTCACTGTCTCTGAACGAGCGCCGACGTTTGCCTGGGACAAGGAGTAGAGCAGCGCTCAAGCCAGTGAAAGGCTGTTCCGCTTGCAATTCCGTCTACATCACGGAAGACTAGTCATTGCGGACCAGAGAGCGCACGCCTGTGCTCGAGTGTAGTCCCTTTTCTGGGAAATCCCCAGCTGGATTCGACGGTACTCGTTTGGCCAACATTACCTTTGGCAAACAACAGCATACCTCCAAATGTCTCTTGAGAGCGGTCCTATAAGGATACACATGTACTTGTATCACTCAGATGGTCAAAAATTCAAGAGCGCGTAGCTGTATTTCTTGCCGATGCGTGCCCACAATGGAATCTTCTCGTGTGTTTTCACCAAGGCCTCGATAGAGATGACCGTACAAGACGGTGACAAAATGCCGCTGCAGACTAGCAGAGAGACAAGAAAGCGCATACACCGTTGGTTGATGCCCTCGCAACAAATCAGAATGAATGACTCGGTCCAAGGCCTCAACATTCTTCTTGCTGCTAGGCCACAGCTGCTCCGTCAGCTCGCGCCGCTGAGCCGCTGAGCCGCTGTCCGGATGCCCTCAAAACGAGCTACTACCTGGAAGCAGCGCCCAAGATGATGAACTCTTGTTGTTTCTTCACTGTGGGATGTATACAAGCATGTCGCCCTCTGTGCTGTAGATATCCGGGAGCGAAACTGCCGCCCCCGTACGAAAGCAACGGCCTTGTCCGCGTCCTTGATGAGCAGCGGGCATCTCTAGTACGTTCTCTGCTGCAACTCTGGCTGAACTTTCGGGCCTCGAGGCCTCGAGCACTGTACATCGACTGGCGGCATGTTGAAGCGATAGATGGCGTGTTGCGAGCTCAAGCCAACGTGTGTAGCACATCCGCACTACATCGGGCGACATCACCACCAAAGTCGGGCACATGGACATGCAGAGTACAACGCGTTAAAACGTGCTCAATACCAGAGCTACAGTAAATTACCATGTAGGATCCCACGACGCCGAAAGAACAAAAACAACATGTTTTAACAGATCTGTCGCTGACTCTGCAAAAACTATTCAAGAAGGGGCGTATAACCGCCACCTCATGACTGCTTTCTATAAACGCACCAACAATGAATGAGCAACCCCAACCGTCTATTCTCTCAAAATCAACAACCATTTTCTTTTCCATCTCCCCGTTGCCTCACCCCCGCTCACACCAAAGAAAACAACAACTGTGTCCCGCTCAAGCAGCGCAGTGCTGGCAAAGTATTAAATAACAAAGCGCTCTCTCGTGCCAGTCAAGATAAGAAGTAGGATGCAGATCGACAAACGAAAGAAAGGAAATAGATATGAATGTAACACGCGCAGTAACGACGTTGAATGCATGTGGCGACACGACATGCGCCAACAAGCCACTAAGAGCGCAGCCGCGGTCCTGAGCCTTGTTTCCGGACAGTCGTGTATCCCATGGCCTACGGCTCGGGCTTTGTACGACAGCGTCTTGTGACGCTGCGGTCCTCAGTTTGGTGTACACGCTTAAGCGGCGGTGTGCGAAGAATCACTGGCACGTCGCACGGAAGGAGACTTGGAGGAGCCCTCGCCCGTGCAGCAACTTTGACCCTGGCAATCTTCGATGCACTCGAGCAGGCAAGGGGCAGTCGGGTCATTTTGGCCGTCGAGGGTTAGCGCGGCCGCGTCTCGCAGGTGCTCGTGGTCTTGGTCGAGGCAGAACTCGGGTTGAATGGTGGCGCTGTGAATGCCAAACTCGTGGAGGCAGTTTCGGGCACGCTTGGCGAGCTGCATGTACTTTTCGCCACTGTGCGTGTTGATGGGGAATTCGACCTGAAGGTGCATGCTAGCGACAATCTTGGTATCAGACAGCTGCCAGACGTGAATGTGGTGGCAGCTGACAACGCCGGGTAGCCTCTCAATGTCCTGCCGGATGTCCTGGATGCTAATGTTCTCGGGGGTAGCCTGAAGCAGGATGCGCGAGGTGGCGAGGGTAAGCGGGATAGACGTCTTGAGAATAATCATGGTGATGAAGAGCGAGACGGCGGGATCGGCGTAGAGCTTGCCGGGCCAGTCGGTGAGCCAGATGACCAGAGCGGTGACAATGACGCCGACATTGCCGAGGGCATCGCCGAGGACGTGGAGCATCATGGCGTTCATACCCATGTCAGCATGGTTGTGGCCAGTAGTCTTGCCAGCCTTCTGCGGGAAGGTGTGGTTGTGGCCAGCATGGACGCTCGAATTTCGGCGGCTTCGGTGCTTGGATTTGTTGTGAGGTTTGATGGCAGTGGCGCCGTTGTTGCTCTTGGAACCTTTGAGGAGGGGCGAGTTTTCGGTGGGCTCGGCCTCGTCGGCAGTACGCTCGTCGTTGGAGGATGCGCTCTCCTGAGGAGCGGGAGATGAGTGGAGGCCGGCAGCAATAATGTCCTGTCGGAAACTGGAGGGGTGGATGCTCATGTCGTCGATGCTGGTAAAGCGCGAGTGCTGCTGGCCCTTGCCAGAGAGACGGCGACCGCGACTTTGGCTATCAGACGAGGTGCGTGCCTGGGCGGCGGCGCTGACCTTGCTGACGACAACGTCGGGGTAGACATCTTCGACAGGGCCAGATTCGTCGGCGATGTTGCGACGTTCCTCGTCAGTGTCGTGGCTGTGCGAGTGGCCATGGTCATGACCGTGATCGTGGCCGTTTTCTTCATCGCCATGATCGTGGCCGTGGCCGCCGAGGACTACAAATCCGAGGAGGTTGGAAACAAGACCGGCAATACCAACAATGAGGATGAGCTTCGGCTGATTGATCTCGGGAGGTTCGACGAGTCGGGTGAGGGCTTCGAGGATGATGGAGACGCAAAGGGCGATGAGGAAGACGGCATTGAAGAAGGCACCGAGGATCTCTGCGCGAACCCACTGCAACGAGGTTAATGACTGGACAATGACTTTTCAGTTGCAATTGAGAATACATACGCCAAAAGTGAATTCGTCAGTGGTTTCCTTTTGTGAGGCGACAACAGCCCAGAGACCGATAATGAGAGAGATGATGTCGTTGAGCTATTTAACAAACGCGGCGTCAGCCATGAGGTGCGGTGGACCGATCGTCAGAAGAGCGTACGAACCATGTGGAAAGCATCGGCGGTAAGGGCGAGCGAATGGGCGACGAAACCGGTAATGAGTTCGAGGAGGAAAAAGGCCGTATCAATACCGATCATGATTTTGATACGAGTGCTCTTGGAGAGCGCCATCTTGGACGGCATGGTGGGCAAAGTTGTGGTATGCGCCCCGAGAACTGCGGTTGGTGATGACGAGAAAGGCCGGCGCTGGGACAGAAGCAAGTATACCCGAAGGGAAAGTGTTGAAAGAGACAGAGAATAGAGCTCGTGATATAAAGAAGGATGAGAAGAAGAAAAAACAGGGACCAACCAGTGGCGGAAAGGTTGCCGAGCCACGAAAGCTTTTTTATCAGGCTGTGGTGGGAGAGCCCTAAAACTCGTACAACCGACTTTGAGAAAACGCCAACGCTAATTACCAGATTAGGAAGGGATCGGTAGTGGCTCTATATAAATTAGTAGGGGTTCTTACCGCCTTTTTTTATATTTAGTACTATATATTAGGCTGCTACTACTACCTCTAGCCGCGAATTATCGTCGATATAGGCTGTAATAGAGGCTGTGATAGAGGCTATAATAGAGGCTATAATAGAGGATCTAAAGAGGCGTTTAGATAATACGTTTCTAGATCAAATTAGCTACTAAATTAGGTAGTAAGAGCTATAATTCCTATATCTTATAATCTTATATATAGTGCCTATAGTGTCTATAGTGCCTATAATGCCTATAGTGCCTATTATACTTATAATGAGGTGATAATAGTAGAGAGCTGTATTAGAAGCCGCTCTTTAAAGCACTTAAGGTGTGCCTCTAGGCTAATTATACATACCTGTGTCGTGCTGTTCTTTTTCCCACCGGTAGAGGTAGCGCTGGCCTACTAGCTGGCACTCTCACTAGGTGTAATTATGATGATAGAGGTAGCCTTATCACGCCTCTTAAAAGTGCTTAAAATGCGTCCTAATATAGTGTGCGGTATTAGGATAGTATTATTCCTTAGCTACTAGTAAGTGTTATTTAGATTTAGTTTGTATAGCCGCTTAATAGCCTACTATTATATAACGATAGCTTAAAACTAAGTCATAGTAGGTCTATTTCTTAGGAAGTAAGTTAGGCTAAAGCTATAGAGTAGTACGTTAAGTAGTATATTATAAGATAGTCGTTAAGAGTAGAACTCTTAA